>JAZHYW010032400.1:0-30895 GCA_037355805.1 Ixodes ricinus | reverse complement strand
TAAGTTCAAAATTCCTTCTTCAAATAAGTTTATAGCCCCCATCTCACTGGAGGCATGCTGAGGAGGCAGTACTGGCATGGGGAAGGTTTCGCGCGTAAAACACTACTGAAGTACACATTGAAGCAATCGCACATTTCATTTTCACTGACTTGTATTCCGTTCGAATCTACGATAACCGGGTATGTTTTCTTTGTCGAAGGGTTAATATTTTCCAATATTTGTTTGGATCGGAGATTATAACATTGTATAGATCATTTTCAAACAAGTTTTTCTTCGCATTCCTCATTTCGCATTTGCATGTTATTGCGTATTCCCTAAAACGCGACCATGATCTTGACTATTACTTTCTCAGCAAACTGGAAGAGTATTTTCTTTTTCTTGCGAAGCATTCTTTTCGTATGAAGAGTGAACCATGGCGATAATGAAGTAAAAATATTCCGGCTTTTAGGAATTTACCGATCAATGAGGTTATTCATCATTTCGTTAAAAATGCACTAGTTGTGCTCTACTGAACGTGCACTAAACGAGCGCTAAAAGCACGGAAACGCCTTCAAGAGATTAGCGTTGATACTGGCGGGAGGTGTCAGCTTTAGCAAAGTTTTGAATTACTTTTCCCCACCTTTCACAAACAGGAGCACCTACAGAAAAGGTTCATAAATAAAAGGGAGTGGTCACTGAACAAAAACAAGTTGTGCGCGTCACGTACGTAATCTGGGTGGGTTCCCTCGGGCATGTGTTTTGATAATTTGATGAAAACCGAAACTGCTCATAAGATTAATAAATTCATGACATTCGTTTTTATTACAGCATGAGGGAGTCATGATTTCAGACACCCAGTCGATTCCCGGAAGTTAGAATCCTCGGCGATAATAAAAAATGCACTAAGGTAATCTGAGAACACCTTGTCAAGAGATGCGTTTAACATTGATACAAAACAGCAATCAAAACTAGGGGGTGGGGCGGTAACACACGCCAATAAAAAAGTTAATGTGCAACATTTTGTTTTTATTTTGACCCATATTATCTCGATTTCTCCCGCGATTTGAGAAACAACCTGTATACGTCTAGGCATGGAGCTGAGTGCTTCTCCCAGAGACATGCCTTTCATGTCAAATGTATTTTACAGGAACATACAAGATATGACACGGACCATCATTGTGTGAACTGACATGAAAACACCAAACAAAAATGGAGTTATTATTTTCTATCTTTATTCCACTGTCCGGTTCGCATCGATGCTTAAAAATGCCAAACTGGTTTGTTTGCCGTTTCATAATGTGTAAAGTGTGCAGCATGACGCCAACTTTGAGTATATCTCTTTCCTTGACTTTTTTTGGCAGTGACTATGCTTTCCTCGTGTGCGGGTTTTTACATTTCACGGTTAGGGGCTGTGCATACAGTCATCAATTGTCGGCAGCAGTGGCATCTTACGAGAGTCATTCGTAAGCAAAAGACCCAGAGATGGCCAACGCAGTGAAGCACAAATACAAAGCTAAGCTAGGGACATGGCAACTTTCCACACCCTACGATAGAGCAGCACAGTTGTATAGCCTTTGTCGATTCTAGAAAATGTATCTGGAGCCGAAATCGGGCGGCAAAGACCCTATAACGAAGACACGCTGGATCAGTTCGAGTGAAGGTTTGTTGTCATTTCTCATATTCAGCAGACCTTACTTTACTCAATGTCTTGTCATTATAATTTGGTTCAAGAAACCGTAGACGATTAGCGAATGCTTACAGAGATAAAATGTATAGGTTTACTTTATTATAGATGTGCAAATTTAGCTAATTTAGATAAATGAGCGGCGTTTCTGCATTAATAACACCACTATAATAATACCAAGCATATAATTACTATATTAGTAAAATGCATCTAAAGGTGCTAATTTGGTACTATATGTGCAATATTATGTAATGTATTTTGTTGGTAAATGATTTGTGAATTTGTCTTCAAAATGTGTTTACATGGCGTGTTTCCTAGCCTTTTTGAATGAATATATTTCATTGTAATTTTCAATATTTTGTATTCATGAAAAATATAATAAAAATGAGGAAATAATTATAACTACGTGCTCGCTTCGGTGTGAAATCGACAGCTGTGCAAAGTACCATAGTAAAGCATTGGCAGTACCCACGACGCGAGCTTCTCATTTTATATATCCTGAAGAAAATGAGCTACGGCATTCACATATAGCTATACGCTCCTCCCAAGAACATAGCTTTCACTCATACGTTATTACATAAATATAAAAAAAATATAGCCGGGCCATCATTATACGATCTAAATTGTGGAATCACCGCGCGCTAAAAGCCTCAGTCTGCAAAGATCGGTAGGGGCTATTATAACGCGAGAACGTGAAGGAGCTCGTGTCGCAAACATGCCCGCGTAGTTGTCATGTGGAAAATCCAGGAAGGTTGATAAGGTCATGACGTCACATCCACATGACCTCGATCGGGAATTTCAAACAACCCACAAGGCTCACGTAATACGTGACGTCATGAGTGGAATGAAATTGATTAAAACACGACATGTAAAGCGAATTAAATGTCGCCACATGTCTAAGGTGATGTTCATTTTATATATTAATTCCTTTGCCTTAAAAATTAAGAATTTTATGTGGGATTCAGACCCACGACCCTTCGGTTGCGAGCCAGACATGCTACCGACTAGGCCACACAAGGCAGTCTTGCACGGCTTGGGAACGAGAGTAAGTTTATATATTTATATGCTCCACTCTTAAAGGCGAAGCTGAGGCGTTTTCCAAGCTTTTATCGATACGCCGTGCGCGTGGATTTATATCATACGTCCAAAATATTACAGACCACTTATGCTAATTCAAAGTTAAAATATAATAGTTTGATAGATGCAAAACAACAAGTTAGATAATAAAAGATTGCGGAATTCCCCGTGTTCTTTCGGGCTGTAATATGTGGTTAGTGTTTGGTCTAAGCCCAATCCATTTTCTCTTGAAACCAGATTTAGTTACCAATAATACTCTTATAATCACCGCCCTATATTAACAACTTCCAAATCTATTGTTCTATGAGACATTACGTTTTATCGTCATTGCTTTGGATCTTTAATACATTAAGTTAATTGAAGTTTGATGTGCAAACTACAGGGAGTCCAGACGAATTCTCACCTAATTTGGTAGCGTATTTCAAGGAAAAACAAAATACTAAAATAGGCAGCGAGAGAAAAGCCAAATTTAAATATTTGTACGTTATAACATTATCCTGCATACACACTAGACAAGCGCTGGCGCGGCGGAACGCGGAAGGAATATTGTGTCTGACGACGAAACCGCGCAACTTGTGTCATTCGCCACGCTAAAATCGGTGACTGTACAGGGAGAGGTAATTCCATCAAGTGTATGGAACGCACAATAAATGCTGCCAAGCATTTTTCTTGCACTACATTTATATGTATGTTTGCCTGGATTTCTGTGTTGACTCTTTTCTGACCATGTCAAAGGATATAGCTGAAATGTTCATAGAACTTAAAGACGAACTGAAAAAAGAACTCAAGTTGCTTAGGAAAACGCTTGAAGGAGAATTCAGGACGGAATTTCGCGCAATTCACTCGTAACTAAAGGACATAAAAGGGTAAAATGTACTTCATCACCACAAAGTTTGAGGACATAAAAAAGAGTTGAAATCAGTTTTGAAATTACTTGGTTGGAAGGACTTGACTTGACTCTTGGTCTGGCTCTGCTCGATCGCCGCCTTCAGCTCTCACGCGTTGAAAGGCTTGTCTTCAAGATTCTGAGTAGCGTCTATATCAGTATTTGGTTTGTAGACGTCTGCCGTGAGTTTGTCTTTGGGTTGCGGGAAGGTGGTGGCTCCTATCCTGTCCAGGATGTCTTCTCGACACGAGAGCAATCACCGAAACCGGACTTACCCTCTTCTACTTGCCAGAGATGAAGTTGAAGCTTCTTCACACTGCCCTCTTGTCGGTGTTCTTATCGAAGGACACGCAGTATTCCATCCGCTTTTCGACGCGTAGCTTGCTCGCTTAGGCCTTGGCTTTATTCGTGAGGCGCTTTACCTCGTAATGTTGCTATTTTTTTGTAAATTTTTCTTGTGGTTTATCAACTCCTTGCTGCGCTTGTACCAGGTCGATAACAGGTGTTTGTCCGGTGGAGGGCAGTTTTTGGAAATCTGCCTGGTGTTTGTCGCCATCTCTGTCGCCATGGAGGGCATGAGCGAGATGCTGTCGGTCTCTAGGTCTTCGACTTTCTCCTTGAGGTGTTATCTAAACTTTTGCCGCATGATGGTGTGGGATTTCTTTCCCCGTTTGTCGGGCTCCTCCGCCTCAAGTTTGTTTGCTGTCGGGAAGTGGTCGCTTCACCAATTTTTGTCCACGATACTCCACTGGAAGCATTACGCTACCTCTGCAGGGACAAGGGTAACGTCGATGATGTAGACCTGTTGTTTCCTGGATTCGGCGTATCTTGTCTGCTCGTTTGAGTTGTTTAAAATCACGACTGTTATGTCGTCTCAACTATAAGAATAAAAAAAAGCTGGTCGCTGTCTTGCAATCGGTCGGTCTTAATAAATGACAGCACGCGCGCAGAGTTCTCTAGTTCAGAGCACGCGCTCGCAAAGCTGGCAGTTTTTCTCGTCGGCCATGGGTCGGCCGATACATCACAGTCCCTCCATCTTAGATGTAGTCATCGTATCGGTCATTTGGTCGACAAATGCGAGGAGACTCCTCGCGAAGCGGATGTAGTGGCAGCCTCTAGTGGTGGTGATGATCGTACAGGGTGGACTTCGTCATCGTGTGGTTTTCTGATTGGTGCTTGGACGGAAGTACTTGCGTCCGAACCCCTGCCATGGCGATGTTCTTGGCAGATATCCGAACATGGTGGTGACAACTCGCATCAACTCCTGAGTTTGAAGAACGGTGTCTCATGCGGTGTAATTGTCGTCTTACATGACCTTGCTTGCAGTCTACGATCCAGGCTCGTCAACACGCATCGCTTACTACGACGCCTGGCAGCCGCTTTTGATCGTTTGGTACGTGTCTAATCCACTCGGGTTGTCCATGAATAAGCTTGGACAAATCATTTATTGTGCGTCGTGTTTAAGAAGTTATGACTTGAGCGGATCCAACGCCGAGAATATCTTTCTACCATGCACCATCCACGCCGGTGTTTCTCCGGTTGTCGCGTGCACTGCAGCATGTTTGAATAAAAAATACGCCAACATGCATAACAGATTTTTCCTTCCCTTTTTCATTAACGCTTGCTTGAACTCTTGCACCATCCGTTCAGCCTGCCCGTTGGTGGCCGCGTGGTAGAGGGCACTAGTGACTCAGATTATGTTGTCCATGCTTTAAAAAGTTTTGAATTCTTTGTAAATCAAAGTAGCCCCGTTTTCAGAACATATCTTCCTTGGAACTCTAAACGTGGCAAATAAGTTCCGTGACTACTTGATTATTGCACTTGATGCCGTGCTGTTTACCACTCTCACTTCCTGCCACTTAATATACGCGTCGACGATGACAAGAAATGCTTTCCTTCTACTGGCCCAGCAAAATCGATGTGAATTGTACTCGAGGCAGTTGATGGCCTTTTGCAATTTTCCGTCGGGGCCTTCAGTTTGGCTTTCTGGTTAAAATGGCATTGATTAGACCCCCCCCCCCCCCCCCCACACACACACATATGTGCCTTGTGAATGCTTGGGCACCACATGTAACTTTTGGCGCAGGCTTTCGTGGCCTCGTCTCCACAGTGTCCAGGTGCACCAGAGTCAAAGCTTCATGCTGTAGCGTCACCGGTATAACCGAACGTAATCCCCGTATTAAACACCTTCGTTGTGTCGTTTATTCAACATTCTTGCTCTTGTATGTTTCAAATGCATCCTCCTTGAGGCTTCTGACGTTTCTGTTCCGGACTGCCTCGTGCTAATGCGATAAAATGGAATTTTCTTTCGTGTTTTCCGCTAGTTTCTCGACCGTAATCGGCGGCCTGGCCAACGCTTCCAGGATGAGCACACCTCCTTGTGGGTGCGACTCTTCTCGGTTTGCCGGTAAAAACAGTCTGCTCAAAGCATTTGTATTCTGATTTTTTTCCCTCGTCGATAGATAAGGTCCTAGTCATACGCCGTGAGCTTAAAGGAACACTGAAAAGGAAAAAAATAAGTTTTTTATGGGTTTAGTAATTGCATTGTAAAATTTTCAACTAAAAAATGGAGCAATATTTACGCGGTTAGACGAAATTTAAAAAGGGGGGAGGTTGCCTATCTATAGTCGGTGACAGGTCAAGAACGAAGTAGAAGCTCCTCCCACCTCTTTCCACTTTAGTAGTGCTGACCGCCTGGAGAGGAGGCCACCTCCTCTCCAGGGTTCGCACCGCTGAAGTGGAAAGGGGTGGGAGGAGCTTCCACTTCGTTCTTGACCTGTCACCGACTATAGGCTCTGCCCGGTGCTTACAAAACTAAGCACCATTTCTCGGCTCTCATTGGTTGGAGAGATGACTGACGTGGGAATTGTTGATTGTAAATTTGTCTCTCCGTGCTGTAATAGTATTCTAATCTACGATATTTTTATGTTTGAGTAACGAATAATCTAGATAGAGCCATTATTGTTTTCAAAAATGTCCCGAGATTGCATTTCCGCTTCACTTCCAAACGATATCAAACATGGCTGTCCGCGTCTGCGGAGTGTTCAACAAAAGCAACTCGTCGAGCTTTTCTATTTTAATAAATGCGAGTCGTTTTGTGTTCACCGAGGTTTTTAGGCGAAAATCAACCCAATTGATCTAGTTTGCTGCAAACAACTGTCGCAAGTACGTACGAGCGGCGTTCATAAAGTTCGTATCATTGGCACAAAATATTAAAAAAAAACGAAACAAAACAGGCATCATCATGAGCGCGCGTCCCTCTGGTTTCCGCACAGTTAAACCTCGCATAGCTATAGTAGCGCTTAACGCCGCTACGGTGTCGAAACAAAAATGGCACTGCCCGTCGGTGCCAAGCACAAGCAGTGATCGTTTTTTTTTTTCCATTTGAAGGGAAACAATGCCAAGGATATTCATTCCAATTTGTGAGCGTTGTTCGGGGATAACGTCCCAGTTTATGGCACTTTGGTTAAATGGCGCAGACGTTTCCAGTGTGGCCAAATAAGAGGAAAGCATTTCAATGACGACGACCAAGTGATTGCTGAAGCGGAGCGATTTCTGAACACTCAAAACGAGGAGTTCTATAACAATGGCCTCCGGCATGTGGTCCATCGCTGGAAAAAGTGGGCATACCTTTTGGTGGCGAACATGTAGAGAAAGTCTTAACTCCTACTCGAGTTTGATTGCTGAATCTCTATTTCTTCGGGACAATGATACGAACTTTATGAACGCCCCTCGTACATGCCCTCGGAAGCGCTGTTGTCGCTGTTTGGATGCTTTGGTTCGTAGCGGGTGGTAGCGGGACTAGTCTAAGCCTAGCGTCCTATTTTAATTATGTTGGTGTATCTGGGTTGATAAGTTCTTTTGTGCGTGTTGATGCTCAATACATATATTGGTTTCGGTAAAAGCGCCAAGCTGCTCCGTGAATTGTGCGACCGTTGTAAATGCAAGGATGCTTTCAATACCGGGAAGATACCTACACAGGTAAATATTTGCGAACAATTTGGCTGGAGGCAATCGAGCATTCGGCTCACATCAAGTTTGTCCAGGTTTGCTCGCGTCGTATTGCTTCTAAAGGAAAGTAGCTCTACGTTTTGCAGTGCACCTGGCTTGCCAATGTGAATATTTTTAGGTCGCGTTTTTGCTGTGTGTCATTTCGCTGACACACCTTTCTCGCGGATGCGATGCGATAAAGTAAGTTGAACAGAAAAACTGGAAGGACAATTTACTTTTTATTTGTTGATTTTTAGTCCTCTAGGTCGCCTTTACCGCACTTTGACAGACGCTGACAGAAGCTTGTATTTAACCGTGGCTCGTGCATTATGGAAATCTAGAACGCCGCTTTCACGGTCCCGGCTTGCAAGTGTTGCAAATGTTTTTAGACGGGGGTGGAATAGCAGACGGACGAAAACGAAAACGGGCGCCAACGCGGAGCTTTCATGTCCGCGTCTGTGCGTGGCAGGCGACGATAAACGGTGGTGTGGAATAGCAAACGATGCCGGAGGCTGCCGGGCGTGTGCTCGCACGACTAGCAGGCGGTATCAGACTTCCAGAGTAGACGCACCGAATGTCGGGAAAAAATTGACAATGGGTTTCCGAGCGATGTTCGGTCGAGCAGCCAAGCCAATCCAGTAGTACTGGGCGGGGGCACTGATCTGTGGGCGGGTTGTAGAACGGACCGTAACCTCCACCTAAATTGTGAATAACGGCCTAAATATTGCGGGTAAAAATGGATATTTTCGTGTAAAAGGTATGGAAACAAAAGTACGTGTTCTGGTTATGCCATTTAAAAAAAAAACGTGTTTTTTTCACATCTTTCACGCATCACCTTTTCATGCCTGGCGAAAGAACGGGAGGGTATACGATTCGTGGGCCCAAAATTTCTAGTAATTTTTGGAGATCCGTCGTGGTGATCACATGTCAACCGCAAATGCAGCGGTGAAATCGGTTTGTAGCGTAAACTATTGCGAACACTTCTTTGTCCAGCTGAAAGTAGTTGCTCTCAAAACCTTCGCAGCGCCCTAAAAAAGCTACAGTAGCTTCGTCTCCTTGTTCGTCCAGATGCCCCAACTCTGCACCACAGCCGCATGGTGACGTATCCCAGGACAATGTCAGCGGGTTATTATCATTGTAATGCGCTAGCACTGTGCGTTCCGCAATGGCTTGCTTTCGCTTTATCTAAACGCCTGATGGTGTTTTAGACCCGTTTGCCATGGTGTGTCTTTCTCCAGTGGCGTGTACAGAACCTTGGCGATTGAGGCTCTGTTCTGGATGAACCGATCGTAGAATTTTAGGAGCCGTAGAAACGATTGCAGCGCGGCTAGGCTAGTCGGTTCCGGCATCACTATGATGGCCTTTAGTTTTCCTTCGGTGGTGTGCACTCCTGCCGAATTCATTTGATGTTCAAGAAACCGGCCTTCTTGAACCTCAAACTTACATTTGGCCTTTTTTAAGCGAAGTCCCATGCTCTCCAGTCTGCTTAAAACTGCCTCATGTCGCTCGAGGTGCTCATTCTTTTCGTTCCACTAAAGATGGCATCATCTAGATAAATGTACAAGCCCGGTAGGACTGCCAGCATTGGCTCCATGTAGCCTTGGAAAATCACCAGCGCGTAATAAAGTAGAGAGCTGGGCTAGTCGGTGGAAGTTTAACATGCTGTAGGTGTAACAGCGCGTAAAAACGAAGACTAAGAGAAGAAACCAACAACACAGAACCTGCACTGACTCGCAATGTTTATAGTGAAAACAGAAAGCAGGAAAACATAAAAGTCACACTAAACCACGCATGCGCCACCCAAACTGTCTCGTCACATATGGCTTCGTCGATCAGTGCATCGCAGCCCCCCCCCCCTTTACCATTCAAGGAAAAAAGAAAAAAAAATCATTTTTTCTTATAGCGCCGCCGATGGCTCGCTGACACATTACGCCCCGTAATTAAAATGCTGGAAGGCCTCTTCCACTCCTCTCGTCACATTATCTCGGTGCTTTCCTAGGATTGTGCCCTCATTAAAGGACGGTGTGCATATGCCAGTCCCGCAGTGCAACGGTAGATGGCGCCGACCGTATTTCTCAGGGACTGATCGTGCTCCCTGAGCCTGTCGTTTCAGCATCTACCGGTTTGTTTAGTATATACCTCACCACAAGGGAGGGGTATCCTGTATACTGCACTCGAAGTACAAGACACAAACGGTTTGGCGTGCTTTTTGCTACGACTGTTTTTGGGTAGCCCCTCTGTTTTCGACTTGATCATCGAAGAAATTTGACCCAATTTCTGGGTGGCTGAAAACACAACCGGGACGCCATACCGGCCTCCTGCTTTTTACAAACTATAAGATACCTTGTGCAGGCAGGGAATTACAACAATCCTCCTGCACTACCCAAAAAAACAGTATAACTTTTCGCTCACTGAATTATGGAACAGGAAATCTAACTGGATTTCTCGCTGGACACCTGAAATCCTGTTTGCAGACAGCTGACTGAAAACATATTTTAAGTTTGCAGCAAGAAATCCAGTTAGATTTCCTGTTTCATAATCCAGTTAGCAAAACGTTATACTGTTCTGTTTTCGGTAGGACACTTTTTAAATAAATTACCCCCTTAAATGTCTTTACACGTGTACTGGCAATCTTCACTCAACAGGGACGACGGGAACCCAGCATCTCTAAGTCTACCTCACGTCGTCGTAAAGCTATCTCCGACAGTGTGGAAGCGCGATTTTTTAGGTCCGCTTCCGAACATGAGGCTGCTATTCCCCTCCTGATCAGCATAAAGTGGGCGGACCTGTAGTCCAAAATTGCCTTTTTGGAACAAGGGCTGTTGGACCAGCACAAATTGCTACCGTCGAGGCGCAAATTGAAGTCTAAATAATGTAAAACCACCTCCTTAAGAACCTCAACATTGAATTTGAGGCCCTCGCCGCCCTCCCCAAAAATTTCCAACAGATTAGACATTAATTCTACCGTACCGTCAAAGCACTCCAGCCACACCAAAAAATCATCAAGGCAACGTACTACTACATTAACCTTGGTTGCGCCTAGAGCCTCTGGATGTGCCGGTCAAATTTACCACACTTCTTGCCATGGACACCAACTCAAGGGGGCTCGGGACAGGCTCGCAGCAGAATTTTGGACCCAGCCGAAGGACTTGCCAAACTCCAGTTGAACCAGAACGTCACCCTGGGTGGTGAAGCGCCCCGTCGTCGGAGTCTCGTTGTCCTTCTCACGCGGCAGAATCATCCGCAGCCGCTGCTTCAAGCACTCGGTGACGATTTCTACAATTTTGCTCATCTCCATATGAATCTTTTTTGATGGTATGCACTTCCTACTCTCTCGGCACAGGCCACTCTCAAGAAGTATCTGCAGTATCATCCTTGGCGGCTGTATTCGGAGCGTAGAACACAGCACAAGCTTCTCGTGCGGCCCTTCGACGGGTGCAAGAAGCCGCATATTCCCGAGACTTTCGCCTGACAAGTGCCCTGCCTTATTCAACGAGATGCTACCCTTGCCCAACACGCACACACTGGGCAATAGGGTTAACTAGCACATACGTCTTCCTAAAAGGAAAGTTTTCTGTTGAGGTTTTCATCTCAAATTGAGGTTCTCAGATACACTGTTGAGGTTCCTAAGAAATGGGTGTTGCAGTCTTTAGACCTCTCTATGCTCTTCGACGGTAGCCATCTGTACTCTTCCTACAGCTTCGTTCCAAACAAAGCAAATTTTGGACTACAGGTTGGACTGCAGGACTACAGAAAAAATATCGTCTGCTATTTGACGCCAGGCTCTCGGCGCCGTACGCTCGTTCTTTGGCGACAGCTGGCGTCGCGACCGCTTGCGCCATCTTATGCCTCCCGTGCCAAACGGCGTCCTATTGTTTGAAGACCGGTGGCTTGGCTGCTTTTCCAAAAAGTTAAGACTTTTTCTTTTTTGTAATTTTTTCTCGGGTTAGTTTACTCTTTTCAATTTTATAGAAAAAATATACCACATGTGGGCAACGCTGCACAAAATTGCAGCGCGATAGATTAAGAAACCGATTTTTGCGGTCCATTTAAAGAGCCTTGTCGCTATTTAAGACACTGTGTGCATCAGGGCGGCCAAAATTCCAAACGGCATCCCTTTGACTTGGTATAGTCCACTAATAGTCTTGATAATGAGCACCACTGCTGTCTCCGCTGTCAATTACAGCTGTTGGTAGGCTTGAGTGAGATCGAGCTTTGAAATCATGGTGCCTACCTACATGTTTTGTAGCAGCTCAGTTATAGTTGGCATCGGATGTTCCGCCGGCTTTGCAGCCGCCTTCATGGTGAACCCATATTCTCCACACATACTGATGGTGCAGTCTTATAGAGTGCAGCTCTTAGGCGCCCGTTTCTGGGTTGAGCGACGTCGGCGTAATCGCGCGTGCTGCATTATGAGAAATTTTCTCGCTAAATATAGCGGGTTAAGTTTCCCCGCCAAATTTAGCGGGCAAATGTTCGCTAAATTTAACGGGAAATGTAGCGAAAATTTTTCGCTAAATGAGAGGGCAGCAGGGGTGCCCTCTCAATGAGAGGGGAGGAGGGGGAGGAGGATACCCTTCCTTCTGTACCCTCCTCCTCCTCCTCAAGAGCTGCGCTTTAATTCGGCATTACAAAAAACTGTAAATGTTTTTAATGTTTTTTATTACAATCACTTCCGATGTTGCTTAGTGGGAGTGTTCTGTTGGTTAGATTATGCCTTGGCTTCGGAACATCCTTAATTCTGCCTCCAATGCAGTGCGCATTGTGAAGTAAACAGGTCGAGCCTTTGAGCCATTGCTTCACAGTGCAAAAAATAGTGAGAGTATTTGAAAAATATATTAAAATAGTCTCATTGAGCTCAAGTGTGGACACAGGGAACGAAAAAATCATTATAAGTGCTACGCATTGTCTACTATGGCTTGTTGGATTTCTTCAACAATGGGCAGTAAAAGAATACCCCAAAATATTAGCAAGTTTTAAGATGTTTTTATTTTATCAAACAAGGAAAAGCAGGTATGAATAAAACAATAAAAGACATGGTTCCTAGCATGTCTTGGTTACCTAACCTCGATGGAAACCTACGAAACAATTCCGGTCCTTGTTCATGCACAAGTGAACATTGCACTTTGAGCAAGCAACGTAGTAGCTGTGGCCTCCTGTGCACGCCTTGCATCTGTTGTGGCGGTCCATCAAACGGGCGAATGACGGCTACCATCGCTTCTTACGTCGCGTGGAACTTGTAGTGACGCCTGCTTCACCACAGGAAGGTTGTTTTGAGAATGGAGGTTACGTGGACGCTTCCAGTACAAAACCAAGCTCGTGGCAAGGTCAGCAAGAAATTTTCGCAGACGCTTGGAAGATTCACTTTGCTGTAGTGAGTGACGCCTGTTTAGAAACCGCATATTCAGAGCAGCAATTTTGATACTTCGAAAATATGTGTAAGTACCACCACTTCGAGCGTATGGAACACCTGTAGCACACCTTGTCTAGCAAGTCAACGCCAGCCATCGATATGTTGTACTCGGGTGCAATTGCTGGACATTCAACTGAGACGCGAGACTTCTCTTCTTCTCCCATCTCTTTACAGAGGTGACTGGTTCCACACCAGTGCAGTTAGAAAGAAGTGTGACCGGTCTGTTGTCGAACCACTTTACAGCTTTCGTGCTTCTGTCGCCACATGATGCGACCCGTAAATCCCACGCGCCATGACCTTGCACCCTCCAAGCAGCTTCGCTTCTACTCGACACTGAAAACGTCAGCTTTACGATCTTTCTGTGCTCGGTGGGAGAATGGCTCTCGTAGAGCTGCCTTCGGTCATGACAGATACCGTGAAAGCGTAAAGTCTACGTATGTGATCAGCGTCGGTTTTCTTCGGTTACCGAGATAGCAGTTGTCCTAAAGGAAAATTGTGACGCTCGAGGGATGGCCAACCACTGCTGCCGACCAGAGTTTGAAGATTAGCTCTCGTTACAAATGCGAAGATAATAATTTATTTGGGATATAAAAAAATGTATGTAGATTGCGTGCCCTACGAGATTTTATAGCGGTTTTAGTTTTAGTGCGTGGGTGCAGAGACGTTTCCTCATAGCGTACGCCAGTAAGGTTGGTATGGATAACTTTGCAGGCCGCCTGTTTCTTCGACTGCAATTTGCGACCAACTAAGTTGTTTTATTAAAGCTTTTTTTGGGTTTTTAGCTAACGACTTGAAATTAAGCTCCTTGAAATCAAATAACGTGTAATGAATTCAAAGATGGTCTTCATATTTTTATACCCGAGTAAAAAGATGGCACAATATTGCAG
The DNA here is from genome assembly GCA_037355805.1 of Ixodes ricinus. Lineage (NCBI taxonomy): Eukaryota > Metazoa > Arthropoda > Arachnida > Ixodida > Ixodidae > Ixodes > Ixodes ricinus. Next base: position 16,979 of record JAZHYW010032400.1, on the reverse strand, counting down.
TTTTTGAACTCGTTCAGCCGATCGTAATGTACAAAATGATTGTGATACCGAACAAAATGTATGGGAATGATTAGGAGTTTTTGTATAGCAATTCTTCATTGCAGAATGGCAAAGTAGCCGACCCAATTTGAGCCCTTTGTATTCCACTATGCGCGTAAACGTAATTTTTAAACCTGTTCAATAACTTGCCGCGAACTTAGCCCGTCCGCCTGGGTTGTTCGGTCGTTCGTCTTTTCCGAACATTTTTTGGCACTTTCATAAAAAGGGAATTGCTCGAGGTTTGTCGATTCGCTGGTTTCGTGAGACGCCCCCTACCGTTTGTCGTCTTCAACTGTGCTGTTCATTGCCAATGAAGGCTCACAACATAAAATGTATCGCTTTTAAAGCGGCGGGGCCTTGCTTAACGATCGTACTGACGAATAGCTGCGTATCAATGTTGTGGCGGCCTTCTTCCGCGCTTACATTTCGCGACCAGTGAGCCAATGGGTATTTTCGAATCTGCAGGCTGCCCGCACGTCAAAAATCGTGAGCCATTCCACTCTGTGACGGTGGACCAGAGAAGCTGTTTAGCACACGACCCAGAAGTGACACAGACTTTTGAACAAAAGTACGAACACATTTATTGCCTTATCGGTGGTCATCAATCAAGTAACATGTGGTCACCGACAGCATTTGCAGCACACCAGTCCGCTTTGCAGGATCCCGCACATTGCCGATGCTGGTCAAGTCGTTGTCAAACCCCAGCCGATCACACACCCTACAACTACACCCATACTGTTTGCCCAGAAAGTCCCTTTTGAATTTAGTGCATGCTCCATTAAAGTTGTCCAACTTAGCAGCATGGTACCTGCGTCTTTGTGATGCGTTCTGCGCCCCGCGACGTGCGTCGTCACTGGCGGAGAACGCATCTGATGTGAGCAGTGCGAGAATGAGGCTGAGATCTTGATCACCATTGGTCTTGATTTAGACTTTGATTTGCGCGGGCTCTCGCGCAAACGCGCGACAGTACCGCCACCATGGGAGGGCGGAAGGAAACTAGTCACGCAAGCGCTCAAAACAATGACAAAGAGAGGGCGCTGCGAGTTTTTGTTCACGCACATGAAAAATCCACGGAACTCTAGTCACAAAAACTTCGCTGTGCAAATCAACAGTCCGACGCACCATACTTCGTGTCGAAAGACTGGTGGCTCTTGCTGAACGAGGATGCCCAGAGTAAAACGACCCTTTTTCGACCGCGCCGGTGACGATTACCTTTGCGCTGCGTGACCTGCACCTACAAGGTGATCTCAGATGCTTGATTAGGTGCCGGTGCATCTAAAAAGTAAAGACGATCGCACAATATTTGGCCTCGCAAGACACGTTGATTTCGGTCAATTGCACTGCTCAGTGTTATATATCAAGGCGAATGACCCCCTCTTCCCCTCCATACCCTCTCTTCTTGACCATATATTTTTTTTAATTGAGCATCGTCCGTATAATTGTTGCAACTTGCGAATATTGCAGAGACATGTTTCAATGTGATCTGCATCTTTACATCTTCAAGTAAACGAAATACTACTGAAAAAATCCATATGAAAGCGAAATTTTACTTCCGATACAAGGAACATTTAACATTCTTACACTTCAAAAGGCAACAGAAATTTCTGTTAAAAGATTTATAGGCGTCTGCATGTTTAGCGTCTTTTCACTGGCTCATTTGGAGCTGCCTGTACTCTTGGCGCATGCGCAGTGCAACATGGCAATGCACCAATGGCACCATTATGTATGTTGTTTGTTCGTGACAAAATAAGTTAAAGCTCTTAACATATAGTCAGTGGGTATATGTCGTATGCTTGCTGATTAAATAGCTGCATGGTTATAATTTTCTTTTCTATATTCTTGAAAACTGCAATCATGGTATCATTCAGATACACTAATCCTCGCCTTGCACAGCGCTGAAGCTGCTAGAGGTCAAGCTCTTTGCTGCTCAATCTAAGTAAAGCGAATGGCTCAGTGTAAAAGCCGATAGACATTTTTCGCAGAAGCTCATACCAGAGTGCAACTGACATACCCTCGACCTGGTGCATTTTTTAGATTGCCCACTAACACAGGGTATGTAACTGCGGAGGGCATGGGCGAAAAGGCGTTAAAACGGACGTCATACGAGCGTTAGTTCCGAGGGCTTATTTTTACCGTGTTAAGACTGCTAAAAATCTACGGTTGTCCAATGACTGCGTCGTCGCCGGGTGCACATATAAGTTTAACAAACAAAAAAGTAATCGCGGAAAGTGCACGATGAGCAGAAGGAGCTGCAGCGCGAGTGTAGCTGCAATGAGACTGAGCTTCACATGTTCATCAAGGATCCTTCTTTACGAAGTCAGTCGACACCAAGACTGAATCGCGGGGGCTTTATGCTAGAGTCATTGTCGCCTTCATGCTTACGACTACTTCATCAGCGGCAAGAGGACCGACTCCAACCCGGTGCGGGTGCTCCGATTGGCATGTGAAGGGTACGAAAACGTCTACCACAACGTTACTAAAACATCTCAGTTGGTAAACCGCCATAGAGCCAACTCCAAAAAAGTGGCGCCAATCCGTACACCAGAACCAAGCTAACGGCGATCGCAATGCCGCCATTTCCCCCGCAGCGGCCACTCGAGGAACTGTACCGCTGTATGGGTCAGGGACGCATTCGGTCGCTTCTGCTGTGACGGTTCAATTTTCGGCTTTGATCGGCCATTTTGTAGTCGAAACGCATACGGTGCAAAGGGTTTCAGGAATGCCAACCCCCGTTTCGCAGGACGCGTCCAGGTCGGGACGCGCTATTTGAAATCACCGGTGAGACATGGCTGTATAAGAACAATATGGATTGTGCTGCAAAACCCTGTACACTAAAATATTGTGCAAACATTAGGCTCTTGTCATTTTGTACTAATCTCCAATAAAAGTTCCTCCAAAGCGAGCTTTTTCTGTTTGTTTTTACGCAAAAACATGCTTTGTAAAAGCTTATGGTGACCACAATAAAGAAAAAGATTGAGCCGCCATCTTGACACTTCGAACCTGGAAGTTTCCGTTCTCTGAAAACGTTCAGTGACTCGCTAAAGGGTGCCGCTATTATCGTATTTACCTCGGTCTCGGTGGATGCCAGCGACCTAGGTTTTAAGGGTGAGTTTCCCAACTGAGCGTTTTAGTAACGTTGCTCTACCGCCACTCTAGTGGTGGCAGAAAACGTCTGACACCACTAAAGATGCAGCTATTAAATGGCGCGAGCTTACCTGCATAGACAACATTAAAAATACTCATGCATACTTTAGTTGAGGAAACGGAATCAATTTTTGTATTGAGGTAGAATAACATGAAGTCAGAGAAATTAGGAACTCAATCAGAACACCCCACCATCTTCGTCCTCCTTCTTTAGAGGAGGCAAGGTGAGGGCCTGTCATTAGCCAACTCAATTCAACAGGCGAAGTTCCAGCCAAGTTATTGTAGCACACCATAGCCCAGTCTAGCCAAGGATTGATGGATGGATGTTAATGGCTATACACTGTTAGGAAACATAACACGCCTAGATGTGTAAACCGTTGTCCCATAGCGGACACGTCAAAACCTGTTCGTTTTACACGCCGCCATGTGGGTTATTCGTCTACACATGAGGTGCCGTGTACACTTTTACACGATACACCGTGTCTGCTCTTCCGCGAAACACGGCTGAGCGTGTTCCCCATAAAACATGGTGGCCAGCAGCCGAGAACAGGCGTGAGACGATCCCAGCGAGCCGCGTGCCTTTCTGCCGAAGTGAGAACACATACGACACTCTAGCTCTCGTTCGATGTATTTTATACACAGTAAACAGCCTCCAAGCGGAGGACGTAGCTACGTTCAAAGGTACGTACGTGCGTCGGTGGCGTCGGTAGCTACGACGGGAATGCTAGAAAGATGAATAAATGCAAAGGCCGAAGTTTTTAGAGAATAGATAAATGACTCGAGAAAGCGAAATATTAGAATAGAGCGACGACTCGTGCCACCTAGACGTGGCAACGTTGGGTAGCTACAACGAAACTGCTAGACAGACACACGACTGCCGATCTTGCATGAATAAATAACTCAAGCAAAATATTTGGAAGAGGGCGGCAACTTGCGCCGCCTAATAAAATTTCTAGTAGCCTATGAAAAAAAAATCGGTTAGTACGCTGCGAACGATCACGAGTAGACAGCAACCCTACATACATCGCAGACAACATCAGCACCATATATTACACAGCACCAACCAAGCACCAACATAGACATATACACAAACACTACAATGACACTGCGCCCGACACTTCCCACTTCGACGTGCTTTTCTCCCCGCAGCGCATATAAGCGTGACATGTGCGGGTGAGCTCTTTGGTCGCTGGCCGTTACAGATTTATAGGAGAAGACACAAAACACGCCGCAATGCACAGCCGTGTATAAGAACTGTTTGCATTTAAAAAGCATAGAGGCGAAATCTATAATATTAGTCCGTTGCGAAAAATAACGATGTATTAACATTAAATCTTGAATCAATCATGAGAACGTTCAAATATTTTTTTTCTTGCTTGACCAGTGTTATGAGCAGTCCGACTGGCTTGGATCCAATAGAAAAACAAATTATTGGAATTTTATCTTTATGTATCTCAATATTAAATCGAAATGATCCTTGCGACGAAACATTTGTTTATACATTCTTGTGAAGGACATCCGCCCAACACTTCACTTCCGCTAGTTGCAGTGCGCATACCGGAGCTGACGTTTTCACATTTTGGAGCGTTTGATGCAGCTTGTTGTCGTATGTCGTGTCGGTGTCGAGTGCAGCGGTGGGGCTTGGGAGATTGTGACCGGTGATATTCGTGATCAGCTGGTGTGCCGCTGATGCGTTTTTCTTTTCATACCACCACCACTCCTAACTTTAAAGATTCACGTGGCCGGTGGCACTGCATTAGGCTGAATCGCGAGCTCCTTCTTTGTTGACGTATTTTTCCTAGTGCCACTCGTGGATACTGCAAGCGTTTAAAGTGTGCACCGTCTCGCCTACATGCCCGGTGACGTACTCGAGCTGTTGAAGCTCGCACGAGACTGCCCTCATGGTGCCAATTAAGAACGATACCCTATCGAAAAGACCATCGTGAAAATCCAGATGGTCCATCAGGCTGATGGTTTGATGTATTTTGGGACATTGATGGTCTGATGGCCTGATGGTGTGATGGCTTGATGGTGTTATGGTTTGATGGCTCTGATGGCGTGATGGTCTGTCGTATTGGGAGACACTGATGGTTTGATGGTTTGTTGGTCGCGTACGAATTTCAACACAAATATTTACCGGCAGAAGACAAAGATTCGATTACAGTCAATTGTGAACTTTATTCTGGGCCTATTATTATTTCAAAAGGAACATCCGAAGAGTTAGGGTACTTTCCGAAATCCCCGTAGAAACCTGAAACAAAGTTTGTATTTAGGTTTCGACATGTTACTATTTCTATTGAAATAATTGAACATTGAATTATTAAACCAAACACAAAATGGACGAGAAAATGCGTTTAATCCGCTCACTACTCGAGACTCCACGACGCCAGTAATTTCATCGGTGTCCGTTGCGTGGATATATCTACACTCTGTCCCCATCGTCCATGCTGGGCATGACAACGCCGTGCGACAGCATGCAATACACTAAGCCTCGTTGGCCTGAGAATGCAGTAAGCCTCGTATTAAGCATTGCGGCTTTGTAAACGTTCTTTTCACGCGAGATACTTAGTTCACAGTACAGTGCACCTAGTAAATATATTTCCTATCAAGCAAATTGCGCTTTTTCGGCACATTTTCTGCCACTTTAGATTGTACACATGATCTACTTGACATACAAAGCGATCGACAAATTGTTTCACCAACAGACAATAAAACAATTCTAAAACAAAATTATGGTTGCAAAACATACCTGAGTTTATAAGAAGGTGCCTTCGTTACCGTTCGAGTATCCTAGGACAATTGTTGAGGCGGATTATTACGGATTGAACACACTGTTATCGAGCCACGCCGCTGTCGGCTTTACACACCGAATGAAATTCAGGCACGCGCAACGACGGAGATCATTAACGCCATCTCTCGGCCACTTCTGTAACCTCCCGAATAAAGTCAGGTTCTTTCCACCACCGCAAGATGTCATGAGAAGCACCATCAGCGTTTTTTCGCTCTGGTTGTCTATCGATATATCCTGATGGTGTCACCGGGGGACATGCATCAAAACGTTTCGATGGTCTGTCAGCCGCCGCAACAAACGTTTTCAAGGTCTCTTAACTACAAACAGAAGACTCAATTGTCCATCAGCCACCATCAGGAAATATTTGATGGTCTACCAGGCACCTCAAGGTAAGCCTGTCGGACAATGGACAGGTTAATTCTGATGACAGGAGGCGGGATTACAATTACTGTGCTAATTGCCGTTACGAATTTCCGGCGGACCGTTAAACGCTTTGATGGTCCATCAGGGAAGTCTGGAGGACCCATTGGAGCTCCTGATGGACCATTAAGACGCCTTTGATGGTCCATCAGGAGCCATCAAGGAAGCGTGATGGACCATCCAAATCCTTGATGGTCTATTTGGAGGGGCTGAAGGATCATCAGGCGCCATCAAGAAGGTCTGGTAGTCATCAAGGAAACCGATGGGCCATCAGGGGAAGTTTGATGGACCATCAAGAAAGTTTGATGGACCATCAGATTTCCTTGGTGGTCTTTTCGATCCGGGTATCACCGACTTCCGCGTCAATGTCGTACCTAGCGGGCTAGTGCTGTTCATGAAGTCCTTTATCGACCCTCACGTGAACGAAACTAAGCCTTGTGACCTCTATACTGCGGACAACTTTCTGTGGCTATGCAGTAAAAGGTAGAGCGCGTGCGCTCGCGCACCCTGAATGCCGATTGAAGCCGTGCGCGCGGCTTCAATCGGCGCTCAAGGTGCGCGGCGCACGCGCTCTACCTTTGACTGCATAGCCACAGAAAGTTGTTCGCGAGTATAATCGGAAATGTATTTTGTAAAGGCAGAGGGAATAGTGGAAGAACTTACTAAATTGCTGTGACGATCTGGTCGAGTCACAACTTGAATCAGTAATTTATACCACCCCCCCCTCCCAGCCTTCATCTAGCCCTCTCCTCCGATTAGGTCTAAAAGTGTGAACAGCAGCAGAGGTTTTTATTTGCACGACGTTTCGAGAGGAGTCCTCCAGAATTTCCTACATAGAGTTCAAGTAAGGCACTACCCCCCTCCCCCTCTGAAAGAGTGAGTATTTTGAGGGATATCACAAATTTCTAGCTCCCTAGAAATTTATGACCCACCATCCTTCCAAGAGAGTGAGAATTTTAGATAAACCCCCGACTTGAACGCTTCCTTCTCATTGTTATTTTCACAACCATACCAAAGCGCAGGCAGTCTGCAACGACGCCACAGCCAAGACCCTCCATTCCCGCCACCCCTATACTCTGTTCACCCCTAAGCTGACAGGGCGTAGGAGGCTGCATCCTCGCCGTTGGAGGTTGCATCCTCGCCGGCCAACCAATTTCTGGTCTTTTATCGCCTGACCCCACTTTCTGCGCGCAGTTCGCAGAGAGATTGTGATCACGTGGTGCAAGGCCGACGTTTGACTGGTCCAACGAGCACGTTTCTTCTACTGCACTGTCAGCTTAGGGGTGCACAAGGTATAGTGCCACACACAACATAATCGCCAAACAAGGCAGGTGTCTGACCATTCGGACTCTTTGTGAAATGCGAGCCGCGGAGTTGAGCCTCTCCGGTCGTCTTGCTCCCCCAATGTCGGCGACTCTGCTGCAGAAATTCGACAAAAACGAGCGGCATTGCCACAAGGACATGACACCTTGTCTAAGATTGTCCCACCTACAATGCTCAGCGTGGAGATTCTCTTCACAACATCCCCGAAGAATACCGCCCAGCATCCTTCGTAGATTAGGTTGTATTCTCTCTCACTCAGCTGAACCGAACGACCAAATTACCTCTCGCTCCTCTGGTCGCAGTTGGCGGGATTTGTCCTCACATGGGACGGACCTGGCCGGCTACTAAGACTGCAGGGAGGAGAACTGAGACACGACTTGGACATCAAAAACCAGACTACGATGGCGGCACCATTGACGCTATCGAGAACAACTGGTGGCTACTGCTATTCCGCGAGTAGTAGCACTGTAGTGCTATTCGCTGAATAGCAGTAGCGGTGCAGTCAAATGAAGTTTTGCTGGCCAGAGCACCCCGAATCTCCACTAATCATTGCAAATTATGTTTGTCATTTTGATCCCACGCCTTTTCGTGAAACAAAAGTTTCACAAACTTTTGTTTAACAAAGACTGGGCAATTCGTTCAACTAACTGATTAGCAGTGCAAAAAAATAAGGTTGTTTTGTCTTGACCATCATCATTGTACGGCTCCTGCACTTGAAAATATGATTCAAATATCCAATCCTGCTTATACACACGCACACCCCTAGCACCCCACAAGGTCGAGTTCGACACCCCGTCCCACACCACCCCAGAAATTTGTGGTACCCTCCAAAGTGAGAATGGACCTTTTCGACGGAAGCTCAAAACCAGGCAAGGGTGGAATGGTGCCAAGGCATGCCGTACCAATTCCAAAGTGGCAACCCTAAGAGTAAATATCTGACATTGTAAAGAGCGAGAAAACGTGGACCATCCAGTGTGCTCTCGAAACCAAGCACCAGTCATCCGTTTGGATATTGCCTGGAGAACCTCCACTGCTGAGGCTTAAAATGCCAAGAAGTGTTGAAAAAAAAATGGTGGCAATCTTCTTTACAACCAATGGGCAAGTGGCCACAGTGGCGCTGGAAAACCAAAGACTGCACAATGATACACCACAGTTTGCCTGCCAGCAGTCTACGAGGGGAGAGACGACCAAAAATCGGCTTGAGGTGATGAAGAAGAAAAATCAGAATAAGAAAACAGAGATTAACCTGGTTTGTTCGTCCCGGTTGGCTACTCTGCCTAGGGGAGGGGGATATGGAGGTTAAAAGAGAGAACTAAAAAAAAAAGAGAACAGTTTTGTCCTTCAACATCGAAAGCAAGGGTGAAAACACAGGCCAGCTGGTGTACAGCTCCCATCACAATCCCCAGATCGGGAACAATAAAAAGACGGACTATCACACACGTCTCAACCAATTTATGCCTACAAGAAGCAAGCTGAAAGAGGCTGTCAAGACAATACACAGAATGCCCGATCAAAGTTATGGTTTCGATCAGTTTCACAACATGACTATCCGCGGGTACATCGACTGCACAGTAACCACACATATGGTTCCCTAAAACGCTGAAACCTGAAATAGAATAGAGCAAGCAAAGAGCATACGTCAATTTCCTGCGAAACAGAAGGTGAGCTCGGCGACTGTTGGCGTCTTCGTTCACAACCACTTTCACAGTAGAGAGCACTGCCATAGCGATGTTGGTTATGCATGGAGAAACGGAACACAAGGCGATCATCGGTTGACACAATCTGTAAGAACATAGTACGGTAGACCCACAGACTAATAACAGGCAGGGTCGCTGCAACGGTGGATTTCGCGGTCACCATAGTCACGGGCTCACCGTCGTGACGCTCAAATAGGCTCAAGCAGGCTCGGGAGACCCTTGCGCATCCACCGTGACCGGTGTCACGTAGCACCATTTTGGAACTTGGCAGTTCATGACGGCTTCGTTTACTTATTTGACGAAATGAAGGGTAGAAACCAGCATACTGCTCTGCGTTCTTGGGAGAATATACTATGGACGCCCTGTGGTTGACATACAAAGGTTCACAATTTCGGATAACTTATAGTGCTGCGTGGGCATGCGTGGGCGCACAAATACTGCTTATCAAACTGCGCGTGCAGCGTGTCGGAAAGAAAATAATAAAGGAGTCGCAAAGCCTAGAGCAGCTCACGAAGATAAGGTGGAATAACTTTCCTCCCGTCAGCCTCAGAAAGAAGGAAGACGTCTTGTTCCTCCCTGCTTCTCGGATCCGCTTGGGGGCGCGTCAGTGAAATGGAGGAAAACACGCTGTTGCTATCTTTCTCCTTCCTTTTGTCTTAGAGTGTGCAGTCACAACCTGTGACACGAAGAGCTCGACGCTGTCCACAGTAGACGCAGCTGGAGCGAGGACCTCGGGGTCTCTAGACAACATGTTGGCAGTGGCGAGGCACTTGCCAGGAACATACTGCACCGTGAACTGGTAGCGCAGCAGCCGGATGCGGAACCGCTGGACGCGGCGAGGCATGAGGTCGGTGGAGCCCAGCAACTAGATCAGCGGCTGGTGGTCGGTTTCGACAAAAGAGCTCAGATTGCGCAGAAGCTTTTGAACCTCTGGATGGCCCACAGGACTCCCAGCGCTTCCTTCTCAATTTGGCTGTACCGCTGTTCGGCAGTAGTCAGTGACCGCGACGCAAAGGCAACTGCTCGTCGCTCACCAGATGTTGCTCCCGCAGGAGGACGGCGCCCAGGCCGTACGAGCTGGTGCCTGCAGAAACGGTTGCTGGATACTCTGGGTTCTATCGAGCCACGCAGGAGCTGGATGCCACCATCCTCTTTAGCGAGTCAAAGGCTGAAGCTTGACCAGTCCCCCAGGTCCAGATCGTGTTCTTGTTTAGGACGAGCCTGATTGGCGCTGTGGCGGCGGACAAGCTCAGCAAGAAATGTCCGATGTGGTTCAGCATTTCCAGGAGGCGCCGCACGTCTTGCACATCTGTCGGAAATTGCATACCCGTGATGGCGGGGGACCTTGTCGGGGTCTGGTGCTATGCCGTTGGTACTCAACACCACACCAAGGAACTTGAGGGACGACACCCCGAGGCGGCACTTGGAGGCATTCGGCGTAACGCTCGCTTGCTGCAGTCTCTCGAGGGCAACTTGGAGTCTGCTGTCGGGTTTAGACCGGTCTCTGCCATACACCAGGATGTCGTCTACCATGTTGACACATCCTTTAATTCCCTCGAGAATCAGTGACATCGGGCTCTGGAACACCTCTGGGGCCTAAGTAATTCCGAAGGGCAGGCAGCGATAATAGAATCGCCCGAAGGGTGTAATGAACGTCATGTACTCCTGGCAGCTTTCGGAGAGGCGTACCTGGTGAAACCCAGACATTGCGCCCAGTTTCGAGAAGACGGTAGCGCTTCCCAGCAACCCGAACGCCTGGTCGACGGTCGGCATCATATGCTGCTCTCATGAGGACGACCTGGTTCAGCTTGGTTAAGTCGACGCGCAGTCGATAGCCTCCCGCTGCCTTGGGAGCCCCGACAAGGCCGGCGCACCATGCCGTAGGAGTCTCGACCCCCGACCACTAAGAAACGCCACTGTTTGAAGACAAGGACACGTCTCCTTTCCGCAATATTTCAATGCTGTTCAGCCTTCTTTTCCGAGAGCACCCAAAGTGCGGCTAGCATGGCATTGCACGCAGACGACAGCGATATTGGCCATAGTACGATCGAAGTTATGGTCTAGATCAGCGTCACAACATGACTATCCGCAGGTTGATAGATTGTACCATAGTCGCACAAACGGTTCCCTAAAACACTGAAATCTGAAATAGAATAGCAACCAGGGAGCATATGTCATCTTGCTGTGAAACACAGGGAGACCTGAGTGACCAGTCGCGTCTTCGTTCACAACCAATTCCAGGATAGACAGCACCGTTTTAGCGATACTGGTGATGCACAGAGACACGAACCAAGATGATCGTCAGATGATCGTCGGTTGACACTCGGACACATGGCAACATCGGCGACTGTTCGCATAGTCGTTCATGACCACTTTCACAACAGACAGCAGTGCCCGAGCATGTTGGTTATGCGCGGAGAAACAAAAACAGGGCGATCAACGGTTGACGCACTCGGCAAGAACGTAGTACATTAGGCGCACAGACAAATAATCGGCATGGGAGTCGCAGCTATGCGGATTTCGCAGTCTCATTTGTCACGGGCAGGCAGCGGCTCTCGAGTCTTGGATGTACTCGTATCATCAGGCCTACAACTGCCCGAACCACTCGCATGCTATAGCATGCGAGCTAATGACTGATGACTCTGAACAAGAATCGCCTTCGATCTGCCATGACGGACATGACATTGCGAGATGTGCTAAAGACGGAAACGAGTGCGATGACACCTGATATCGGAAGCCTGACCGCAGCCAAAATGTGCAACACGTCGCACTAGGTGCGGCCTGCACAATTTTTAATAAACATAATTTTGGCCCGCCTAATTTTTTAATTGTGCACCCCTGGTCTAGCACTTTCCAGTAGATAATACGGTTGGTAGGAGTCGTACCCTCGCTCCTAACACACATTTCCATGAGTTCCCAGAGAGCTGCCAGGTGACGCAGTGTGTATCAAAAACCACATATTCTGCCATTCGCATTTCATGACGAAGTGGCCTATTTTACAAGTTGTCTATCGACAAATTGGCCTTTGACCAACTGGCTTTCAGACAAGTTGACCGGATACCACGACACACAGGCATGAGCGCCCGCAGAAATATTCCCGGAAGGAGGAGAGGGGCCGGAGGAGAAGAGAAAACCCTCTTGTTTTCTTGCGTCTTTCCCAGAAGTAGAACGCTGCAACTTCCTCCCACCCCTCCTTGCACCCACACCTCCGGGCGCCCTTGCACACATGGGACGTCGGCGACCGTTCGCGCCTTCGTTCACAACAGCAGCACTGCCATCTGCAGCTCCAGAAACACAAAATTAATGTGATGGTCGGTTGACACGATAAGGGGTAACAAGAACGAACGGGCGCCCATGCACACAGAGAACGTCGGCGACCGTTCGCGTCTTCGTTCACAACAGCAGCACGGCCATCTGCAGCTCCGGAAACACAGAATCAAGGTGATGGTCGGTTGGCAAACGGTAAGGGGTGACAACACCGAACGTTGCACAGAAGACACACAGATAAACCACACATCACAGTCGCTGCACAGCGGTCGCGAGAACAAGGGACCTCAAAGAGCCACAACTCGCTCGCAGTCCTCGTAGCGTCACAGCGTTGTAGTCTTTGCACCGTTGGTTGCAGTGGTCGCAGCCAGGGTCAGGACCCGGCAGTCGAGGCAGCCGAGGCACGATATGTGGCCGAAGTGGCCGAGGCCCGAAGCCCGTCGCTATCGCAGCTGATCGCAGTCGCCATCTAAGCCCAGTGTACGTAGCAGTGTCGGCATCGTTTCGAAGCTTAGCTGTTTATGACGGATGTGTTTACTCTTTTCTTTATGAATGTCGAAAACGCTACGGCAAAAGAAACGACTGAAGGACCGACCTCGTCGTCTTGGCCCCTGCGTAAACGGCCTAGATTCAACCTGGGTGCCCAAATTCTGTTTATCAAACAGCGTGCTGATGAAGTTTGTAGTAATGATATTTGTATAGTTTTCCTTGGCGTCAGTGGATAATAAGAACTTTAATTTTCCTTCCATCGGTCTGGGTTTGTTTATTTTTGTTTAATAAATTACAAAACAAAATCTTAGAAAACAAAGGGATCGAGCCTCGACCACTTCGTCAGTAGTGCGATGTTCTACCTCTGCGCCAACTGAACATAGAGAAACGTGACCTGTTCCTTTCTTCTTAACTTTCGTTCCTTTCTTCTCTGGGGAGCGCGTCCACGGGTGGTCGCGCTGTGGGCTGGGTACTCCCCGCGAAGGTCGACACGATTCGGCTATGCCAGGAGCCGAACCCAGCCGTCTGGTCGCCGCTGGCTGGCCGGCGGGTGGGTCGTCGCGCAGCGGACTGAGTGCTCCCCGCGAAGCGTTCGGCCATGCCAGGAGCCGAAGCCAGTCGTCTGGTCGCCGCTGGCGGACTGGCTGCGCTGCGATCTGGGTGGCCGATCATAACAGCGGCAAGAAGAAGCCTCATAGTACTGAGACCCGATATGCATGAAGTAACCAGCCATCGACGCCGCGTCTCGTGCTCATCTCCGAGTTAACCACGGCCTTTTTAACTGTGGTTTGACCAAACTGCAATTGAGATGGCGTTACACGGCCGCTTCACTTGCAGTTGAAGGGTTGAAGCCAAAACGAAACCAACTGCAATGTCACTGTGTTTAGATCGAGGACACGCTTTTTATATCCATTTTAACTGTTTAGAACGAGTAATTAGACCCATAATTTTATTTGTGGTGCGTAAGAAACTATTATCAAGACCCTAAAATAAATACAAACATGGGCGACATGAGGGAAGCCGCATTGCCATCGACCAGAATCAATGGCAGCGCGCGAGAAGCAAGTGAGCTCGGCTTCGCCCCGTCCAGCGACATGGCGTAATTGCTTTTGGTGCATATCTGTCTCCGAGACATGTTTCTTTCCGCGGCATTTGTCTCCACGGTCCTTTCTAGGTGTGTCCCTAAGCATTCCGGTGCTTCGATAGCCGGCAATGCTGCGGTCGTCGCCGGGGGTGATGCGTGTTTTCGAGGTCGGCTACACGGTTATGCGTGTAAGACCGAACCAAAACACGCTTTTTTACAACCTCGCATGATTTTTGAACGAATTATCCATTACACAACGTGTAAATTTATGCTAATTTGTAGTAAATAACGTGTTTTTCGCCCCAAATATTCACCAAATACACGGGACTTGCTAACAGTGTACTCTTTGTAACGGGCGGTAGCTTGCGCCACCAAGTCTAGTGTAAAAAGACAACCTGATGATTCCTTCGCGCCCTTCTAAGCCAATTTTCTTTCCCAAACTATCGCCAGGAATTGTGGGGTATCACCAGGATGATATTTGGGGATCGGGGAAAATTAAGAGCATCTCTCCCAGCCTCTTCCACCATCCCGGCGAGGGGTCAATTCTCCTCTGATCAGAGTTTGTCAACGTTACCCCAGCCTCCGGACCTACCTGGGGGACAGAGGTTAAGACTTTGGGCGGAGCAACGCGGAACCGAAGTCCCAATTTGCTCTGTCCCGCCTAACCCAGGCTGTGCGTAGCGTAGTTAGCAGCATCAGCCCAATTTTCCCCAGGTAATTTCCCAGCAACCTTTTAATAGCCTTTTTGTGACTGTAATCATTTTCTCTTCCGTCCTTCCATCATCACCAGCAAAAGCTAGGGCCGCGGTCCAATCTGTTACCCCTTCAGGAAGGGCGGCAGCCCCCGTGCACTTCAAAACCGCGCTCTAGTGTCTCCTCCCCAATATGGCAGGCAGCACAGAATGTGTTTGTCTCCTGATATTTATCCCTATACGTCATCGGTTTGAACAAACCCGTTCCGGCCTCAAACAGATAAGAACTTCGCAGTGAATTGGCAAACACATTTTCCTTTCTTTGTTCTGCTTTTGTGACCTGTACATGGTATAGAGCTGATTTTTCCCGCATTCTTACCTCCTGTCTCGTTTTTTTTTTTTCTGATTCATTGCCCGCTCTTTTCCGCTCTAGTAGTCAGCTCAGCTTACAGCCCCCTGGTATGTAGGTATTTAAATGTTGCTGGCCTAGGTTCGGTTCCTAAATTTTGCGTTTAAACGTTTTACAGTATAAACACTTGAATACCTTCTGTGCAAAAACCGCTTATCATCCATTTCGGTCATAATCTTTGTTCAAATTTCAAACTTACTGATTGCCCCCGTCTCTCAAAAGACGACCAGCCCATGACTCCCCTGTACATCTTAATTTGGTGTCTTTCCGTGTGCTCCCAGTGCCAATAGGCCTACGCTTTGTCGAATGGCTAATCCTGATTGAACGTCTGATTTCATGCACAGTACCCCACCGCCAAAGACAGCTCCTGGTACCAACACTCCATTTGATATACCTATGACCGCTTGTATAAATCTTATAGTTCCATAGTACCTTGCGCTTCACAATAGATGAATTTATGTTCCCTTTTCTCATTATGTCTCTCCTAGTAAAATTTCTCTACGATATGTCATTCTCTCATTGAGCCAGACTCCCAGATATTTGTATTGTCCCTAAGTGAGTTTATTACAATCGTGTTGTATCCTCAGGGGTTCCTTCTTTTTGTCGTCCAACAACAATTACACTCCAGACTTGTCACTACTAAAACTCATGCCCAAGGTGTTTCCTTCCCTCCACATACTCCATCTGCAGGGTCCGATCCGAGAAAAGTAAACCCTACAAAACACGAGCCCGCGTAAAAAATCTACGCATCGCAGAACGCTCAAACTCCGGTCGAATGTAACCCTAGCGGTCCAGGCAAGATGCCCAAGTTTCAGAACATGAGCTCGACCTGGATCAAAAGATAAAGAGAAAAACGGGAAATCTCTGGCGGGGAGGCTCCGACCACGGAGAGACGCAGACCCGAAGGGCCGTCTGCTTTGCGTTGCATCTGCACGGGTGGCGCCACCACCTATTGCGGGTTGGCGGGTTATCACGGGCGTCTGCGGGCTTGTGCGGCAAATTCGGAATTGTTCCCTATCATTTCTGAAGTTTCACTTACGCACTGCTTTTCACTGCAACGGAAATAAAGATTACACGCTCTAATTTGTGATACTTCGGCGTCTTACCAGTCGCTATAGCATTTCTTCATGCTAATTATTTTAGCAGAATGTCGTCTGCTTTTGCTCTTCCTGCTGAACACCACTGATCTCCCGTTGATTACTTTTAATCTCTACCGGGTTTCCGCCGTCACTTTCCTGCCTGATTGGAGCAATTAACCGCAAAGAAAACGCGCGGACGTCGTGGTTTGGTATTTAAAGCGCAGAAGCTTTAAGGATGCTCGCCGCCGATACCGTCGAGTGCAGCCGTTCCAGGCCGCCGTCAAAGAGAACCATCTGGAAGCGGGTCCAGGAGATTTTGGCGCAGTGTGGCAGCGTCGCGAACAAGAAGCACGTCTTCGCCAGCACTGCTGAAGAAAGAGCAGCTCGCGTACGGGATCGTGGGTGCTTTCGAAGCGGACCCGCAACCTGACCAGCGAAGAGAGTGGCGAGTTCGTTTGGAGTTTCAGAATACACCGTGCGCCGGATTCTTCGCCGACACAACCTGCCGTGCCTGCAAGGTTCACGTTCTCCACGAGCTGAAGCCT
>JAZHYW010032397.1:0-53720 GCA_037355805.1 Ixodes ricinus | reverse complement strand
AGTAATAGGAAGCGATGCGGGGTTTTGGCTTTCATAGCGCGGTTGGTTACTTCCGTTTTCCTCTTTAGCTTTCTTAGCGTGTTTTTTTTTCATTTTTCTTGCGCCTTCAAATGCCGATATTTTGGAGATGTCAGCTTGTGTAAAGCGGCGCCGTTGCTCTCTAAAGTGGTGCCAGATGAGTGATCGCGACAGCGAGTCTTCCAGCAGCCATGTCGCCCCGAAAGATGAATGCTATTTGGCTAGACGCAATTGGGCGTTTGCCTAGCCACAAACGTGTCCAGGTATGTTCTCGTCATTTCGCTCCGGAGGCCTTCGAGATTCGCACCGGGTGCACCCAACGTCCGCGAGCTGAGACACAGCTGTTACGTAAAAAACCTGGCACAGCCACGTTATTACGTAACAGCTCTCCGCAGAAGCCTTCGGACGTCCGAATTCTGCGTTAACCGACCGATTGTTCTCGTCTTCCGAACCATCTTATAATATGTAAAGTTGTTTGAATTAAATGTGTACCGTTATCCTAAATCTTGGCTTGTGATTGCGCCTTTGAACATCATCTTATTCGTTTTGCAGGAGAGACGCAAACGACGGGCATATCAAAATCGTTTGCATATTCCGCATACCTCGCAAAAGCACTTCCCCAGTCACCTTGCGAAAAGCGCGAAACACGGAGTCCGCACCGTCCTGGCTTCACAGTCTTTTACCTGCTTTAGAGCAGTTTGTACCTGCTAGTAGGTATGTCTACGGAAACTGCAACTTGAAACTAGAGGCAGTGCCAGAGAGAAAAAAGACAAAGTTCGGAAAGCTAGCTCGCCCTCCCCAATTTCTGAACTCTCAAGTGATTGTACCATAATAAATGCATCAACGCCTCTTCCAAAAATAAAGAAAAAGCACTATGTTCACTACGTAAAAAGGTCTCAGTTCATTCATCTGTGGGCAGGTAGGAAATCTTACCCAAAATTTATTCACACCGCATGATGAGCGCAACAAACTCACACGAGATTTACAGGAAAATAACGGTGGTCACTTATCTTTCCCTGAAATTCTGTATAACCGGTCGTTTGCAGGACAGAATCATCTACTCGTACGGTGTGCGTCGCTGTGCAAACGCAGTTCAACAACACGAAGCAAAAAAACTAGTGATGGGCCGAACTTCTGGCGAATCTTGGGTTTCGGCAAAGCCGAACTTTTCTATAGATTCGGCAAAGATACATTGTTACCAGACTTAACGTTGATACTTAGTTTTTTCTGGCATAAAACTAAAAGCTTTATGTTGTTTTTCCTTACTTAAATGCAACATGTAATGCATATTGACACAGTTATTACTAAGTAAGGTGATATTCTACAAGATAAATGTACCGTTGTCGCTTTTGTGTGTCTACTGGCAATTTAAGTGACTCCTTGCAGAAGTGGCGTGACAACGAGGTTGGGTAGAAGCGAGCGTGGTGTGGTCACGAATCACACTAAGAGAATTTCGGTTTTGAGGCATTATCAGCGCAAGACCTGCATGTGTGTGTACATTGATAAGATAAAGACAATAACGCTGCATTCTTGCTTTCTCTTGAAGTCACCGTTTTGTGCCCGAAAACGAATTCAACGATCAGCTAAGCCTTGACATGAAGAGATAATAATACTATTGTAAATATGCATGTTTTTCGATTTGAGATCACTTGACGTCTGCTCTGCATGAAAGTGTGCGTCCCATATTCGCAACGTCTCGTTTTTAACCTTTAAAATACCAGTTTCTGGTGTTAGGACACACACGAACGTTTCGGAAGATAGGGAGAGTTAGGAATGTCGAATGTGCAACGTCGAGCAATATATTTCTGTGTTTAGTTTTATGCAGATACATGAAAATCACGAAATAACGCTAATTGAAAAAAAGCAATATTATTTTGTTTTAGCACACATTATTTCTCAGCCAAAAACATAATTGTTATGATTGCGAGGAGTGCTTTAAAGTAATTGTCGGCCAATTTTTCATCTACCTCATTGCATCACTGGAAATGTCAAATGACAATCACGTTATCCAGAATGTACCGCATCATTTGTTACTTGCGCAGTGGTCTGCGTAAATTACTGCTCGATCTACTATTCTTGAGGCAGAAAATATTAAAGAGAACCACACTGGCTCACAAACACACAGTTACCGTGTTGCCTACTCCACACCTCGCCGTAACCGATGGTTGTACTACACCACACGATGGTAACCGCACGACTGCACTGCGTCCATTTGCAATCCATGGCCCCGTCGCGTTCTCACTCGTGCGCAGACATTTGCCAAATTTTTGCCGAATCTTTACCGAACTTTCCTTCAAAAGTTAGACATTTGCCGAACTTTGCCGAATCTGAAGTTCGGCAGATTCGGTCTATCACTAATAAGAACGGCAGATTTTGGACAACTATCCGGAGTCCATTGTTCAATTAAGACGACGTAATTTTGTTGAAAACGCCCGCAGCTTTTCACTCACGGTATGCGTCAGGAATCTTCCACATTTTGAAACGGAACGAAGAAAGACTTACTTTTAAAGACGCTCGCTGCGTCCTGGACCAGCTGGACCGAATCAGCTGACGACGACGGGACTGAACGCGTTGAACCTCAACCCCAAAACAAGCTATTTGCGCTCCGTGTTAGTGTGGGTTTCTACTTCCAAGTCCGCACCACACACCACGAACGTTTTAGTTCTTTGTCGCATCGCCGTGTTGCACCAAACAGAAGGAGATCGCCGAAGTCAACGCAGCGCTGTCGTGAACGTTGGCTTGTGGTTGTGCACACGTGGACCCTTTGACTCCCTTCGCTTTCAAAGCACACACGACGATTACGAATGATACTTCCCGTCTTCCGGGAACATCACAGGGGTACTTCTCCGGTCAAGTCTTCGCTACATGTGCTCGCAAATCGCGGAGCTTCTCACGTCCCGTCAAACCAAAAGAATAGCGGCGCCATGTTGAACGTGCGTTGTTGACACATTTTCTCCGACAAAAAAAAAACAAAACAAAAAAACGAAAGGGCTCTAGCTTCCAGCGTACGTCGGCTGCACCTTCCTCCCGTTCCTCCCCCCCCCCCTGATCCGCCGCGTTTCTTCGACAAGACACACCGGAAGTCGAGACGCTGCGTCATCGTTCAACTCCGAGCCAAGTCAATCCAAGAGCGAGGGCGGGGCGTACTTCTCCGCGCGGGTCGAAAGAGTGGGAGTTTCAAATGTGGAGAGGTTCTGACTCCGACTAAATTACGTCCTGTGGTGTAAATATTGCCAAAAAATTTTCTTTTTCGCGGAAGGTTTGTTTTGGGACATGCTTGTCCTAATTAGCGCTGTTTAAAAAATACTTTTTTTTGTTTGCAGTTACCCTTTAAGACGTTTCTAGACTGACACGTTTTATTGCATGGCGTCGTAAAAAATCATCATTAGCTGGGGACTATCTTCACTTTACCGGGACTAACGTAGAGGCGTGAGAAAAAGCATTCAGAAGCCCTCCTCAGACAGGGTTGCATGTGGATATTTTAGTCTCTAAAAACAAACGAAATGCGCGCCACAAAACAAAAAAAACAAAAAACATAACCGCCATTTCGATCTTTATTTGGAGATGAGCGACTCAACCCACCACGGCTGAGGCTGAGAGTGCTGATTAAGCTCGGACGGAACAGGTGGAGTTCTTCACTCTGCAACAGCACGTTCTAGATATTAGATGGCACACTGATCTTCGCGCCATCTGTGAATGCGAGTTAACGATTGTGTTGACTTCGAGGCTATCCTACAATCTCGTCAACAATGATATGTGGATATTTTAGTCCCAGGAACTTAATTCTTCCTTGCGCATACGCATGCACAATTATCCAAATGGCAGCACCTCTATATACTAATGTTTTTATTTGTCTCTGTTCTTAAATCACTTGAAGAGTTTGTTGAAGACGCGCTATTAGCGCCGCAGTCTCGTAGTCGCAGTAAATCACCACCTCAAGGGCTGAAACTGATAACAACTCGCGACTCGACTTTGCGACTTACAGAGACCAACCTTTCGGGGTAGTCCTATGTCCAAGTCAAAATCCGGGACTACATACTTGATGCTCAGCACGTTCCGCTCAGCAATGTGTGCTGAGGGGATCGGGGTGCGAAATCAAGGGTAGTATCCTTCATACCGTCGTCACTGTTGCACACGAATTCTCAAATCAACAATGAAGAGCGCACTCCACGCGCCCCCGACGTCAGTCGACAGGCGCATGGCGAAACGAAGGCAAACTACAAAGAAGAAGACGGAATGCTCGAGAGACTTGGAGAACTTGGGAAAGGCCAGTGTTTAATCCTGGAGGGAGGGAAAGAGATGGGCAGATAAACACGGAAAGTATGACAATAATGAAATATTATAGGAAAACCCGAGAAGCCAGTCCGTTAGTTTGAAAATAAAGGGTTCTGATTAGCTGCTCCTTGGTTTCACTGGCCACGTACTTTATGCGGCCATCGTGCCGGCTCAAGGAGAACGTCGTCCAGGACTGGCTGCGTCGTCTCCAATTTTCGGTCGCCATTTTGCTCTCTCGAAACGGGATCGAAGGATCCGGCTTGGATTCGCACTTCCAAAGATGCTCACACTGTTGTAAAGTCACGAGGCATGGGGACCCATTAAAGGTATATGTCGGACTACTGCGGTTAATTACGTATATTAATTATGTGCGGCTTGAGAAAGTGATTTCTTTTGGAGGCACATTTTATAGCTGGCAAATCCCGCTCTATGCTCTATTATTTCTGGCATCATAAATGCTGAATTTTTTGTTTTATGCCGCACAGATAACGTGAGATTCAATCGCGTGCATTTACTTCATAAAACGAGCGAAAGGCCACTTTGACTGATAGATTACGTTTTGTGTTTTGCAGACCCTCACAACAACCGGTCGACCATAATAGAGACTTTTAGGAGACTGTACGCTAGAGCTTCACGTTGCTATCAGGAGCTAGTGCCTTCAGTTTGAAGCATGAATTGGCCATGGGCCCACTGCCAATTAAGTGGACGGTGCAGCACTCAGGTCGCCGACTTGTTTTTTGTTTTATATTTTTTTTACGAGTGTGTTACTCCTTATACGTTTCTCGTGCAATTAGGTATTCGCGACTCCAGCTCGTTGCTCACGCTCTTGATGCGGAAACTGGAAGCACTCTAGTGAGGGTCCCCGGTTCTCCTGCTCAGCGGGCACGGTGGAACTGCTCACGATCAGGCTCGCGAAGTGTCATTTCAGAATGCAAACAACCCTCTCACGGTCCAATTGGGGGTACTGTGGATATTTAGACAGCGTGTAGTTGGTCAGCCATTTCAAAGTTGCGACGATTCACTCGCTGTAGATGAGAACTTTTGCCATTGCCGTAAAACCGCTAGCCTGGGGTCTTTAACGTTCACCACGCAGTAGTGGTACACGACAGCACGCCGGTACAATGCTCATCCAGATCGAAACGGGCAGGGGTGGGGATTGAGCCCATGATACCTGGATTCTGCTGCGCGAGCTTTCGCTCCACGTACTCCGAGCCGGTGTGCGCTAGCCCACTCGGCCACCGATCCCCCCTCTCCGCGGTCCCAATGTAGTGCTGCAGCCGGGATGGCATTGTGCCTTACTATCTAGAGAGTTTTAGTGTATCAGATACAAGCAAACGCAAGTTCCGTGCGTTTGCGTTAGAGTTCTGCGATACCCGCTGCGCATGCGCACCGTCGCCATTCTCCAATTAAAGACCGCAATTTCGGGCTCCGCGCACGGGCAGTGTGAGACACGCGAGATCACCGTAAACGCAAAGTACTTGCGTTCGCTCGTATACGCAATACTAAAACTCACTACTGTTAACCGGTTTTCCAATGCCAACAAAACGTGCTGCAGTAAGCAGACGTGCAAGCGAATAATCGTTTCTTCAGTTAAAAAAGTCTGAGATTAGCAAAATGACGGCGAACGAAAATTAAAAAAAATTGTCTGAAAATTTTGTTATTAAAGAAAAAAAAACGGAATCCCTCCTTTCTATTTCTGGGCATTTGGTCCGGAAGGATCGGCGGTGAATTTGGAAGTTGTGCCGATTGTAAGAAAGTCGCTGACTTTGATAGCACCATATACTTTACTAACAATTATTGACAATTTGACATGGATTTCTCAAACTAGTTAGAAAGTTATTGGGTATTTTTAAACAAACTTTATTTTATAACTTGTGAATTAAAATGCTGACAGTGGCACCAGTGATAAATAATTTCCCAGCTTTGGGTTGTCAGAGTTGTTCGTGCGTTTGAAATTAGGACAGAAGCAACGAATTATATTAGAGGCTTGAAAAACTACGTATTAGCATATTGTTTGGTGGCAACAGCGCAAAAAAGACGTAGGGCCAGGATGAAGAAACGCACAAACCGGGGGGCAGTTCGCCGCAGTCAAGAGCCAATAAGAACATGCTATAGCGCGTTCTTGTTGGCTCTTGTCTGCGGTTGACTGCGTGTCAACGCAACTGCGTGTACAAGCTTGGCGCAAGCGCTCTTCGCAACGCTACGCGTTCCCTTGTCTCTTTTGGAACGCTTTCTATTGGTGAGCCACTAATGATATATTATCGCTAGCGGCTCACAAATAGAAAACGAAATATACGGCAAGACGGCACCTGACGACAGCATCAAAGCGATCGATCTAGGTACGATCCCACTGGCTTCTCCGACATTCTGTGAAGCTTGTACCAATGCAGCCTTGTAAAAAGCAGACCCCACCGCTCTCCAAAACGAAAAAAACAAGTTCCGCAAACGGAGAACCGCATGTGCCTCGTCGAGTGTCGCGAGCGAACAGGTGACCCTCCTTTTCTTTCTTGGCTTGTGTTCTGTCTACCTAAACCCGCTGCCACTACTGCCGCGTCCAAATTTGATCCGGACTTTACTTCCTTGCGTCGAGCTGCCAGGCGTTGCTCTACGGCGCGCTACGGACCGCTAGTAACCGCTTCCTGCCGCAAGGACGCCGCTCCGCACTCAAACGCGTTCAAGCGGGAGTGTGTGTAGTGGCCTTAAGACGCGACACTTGCGTCGTTACCTGGTAGGGACCCACCGACTTCGAACCCATGGCAAGTAGAGAAACCGCAAGCTTCACCATTGAGTGAGTGGGTTACTTTCGTTACAAGACCATGTCCCCGATAATGAATTTCAGGTTAAGATGCCTCACACCGCCACGCGTCGCCTACACAATCCTTGCGGAATCAACACATTGCGGCAGCGGGCCGCAATGTGTTGATTTATTGCAGACGACCATCTCCCATGTATAGTGACTCACTGTTAAAAAAAAGGATCCGTGGTAGGAACGAAAAACATAAAAGCAATTATACATAAAAAACATCTCAACACATAATGAACAAACCAGACCCGAAACCTGGTATGTAAATACCTACCTACAAAATTAGATCGATAGAGTCAACATTTTAGACGTTTTCATCAGCAGTCTAATGGGGTTCCCGTAAAACCTCTAGGGTGATAGCTCTAGCGCAGTCTTAATTAAACCTTTAAAGGTGGAAAACAATGTACTGCGTAGAATAGACATGAAACCCTTAAATATAAACTTTATCGATACGTTTATCATTGGCAAATAGTTCAGTTGCGTGCGCAGTCCAACGTTTGATTGTATTGTCCTAATAACGTTGCCTATGCTATGAAACAGTGCGGCTAGCGCATCCACAAACCACCGGTTAAACAAACTGCGTGAGCCAACTGACTTCTTCACTAGAACGATGTAAGTGTATGAAGTTTACTCAGGTCTTCCACGGAGCAACAAGGAAACAACGATAAGTCACAACAAACATATTGGATTTCGTGGCTTCAACTTTTTTGAATGGTGTCTTGTGCCCTAATAAAGAGTTTCAGTAGAATGTTCTCATATTCCATATAACGATAACAATATGATGTATGCGCTAAAGTTTTGGCGGGGTACTGGGAATCGTTATGGAAGTCATCGGAACCATATACTGACACTCTAATACATCTAAGCTGTTTCTCCTAGAGCACGGTCACCATGGTACATATTTCCTTTATCCCTTGGGATGCGCACATGTTCAAACACACGCAGGTGTTGCTTTTCCGCTTTTCGAATTAATCTCCACCACGTGCAAGCATAATTATGGCTGCATCCTCTCGAGGTAAAAGAGATAGGACAAAGCTAGGTAAAAAAAATGTAAACACGTGTTGTGAAGAAAACAAAAATAATTGTGTGGTTAGTCTTGTGAACGTGGCGACTGCGCAAAGTTTTATAATATTATACATGTTGATGAAGTAAGTATCAGGGGATATTTAAGCACAGTAAATCAAGCTGTAATGTCTTCTCTTTCTGAACGCGTTTTGCAACAAATCGCTAACAAATGTAGCAATTCTTCAACGTGCAGTGAATTTGAGAGAAGCTTCCCAATTCCATAATGTCATTTTGGTACAATGACCATATCACGTGTTATCAACTTTCAAAAGTACAATTTAGTACGGAAATTGTTATGAACTACGTTTTACCGAAGATAAACTTTTGGTATAGCGAATTTAAGGAAATTATGTAAATACAGCTACACGTGAGCTATTCCAATTTGATATATTCGGAACTCTAGCCCGCTCGCTTGTTACATTAACGAACTAGAACCAGTGAAGCGAGTAACAGCTGCACGGAGATAGTGACAGATCTCCGTCCTGCCGTAGCTCGATTCACTGCATGGTTCTGTTCTAATCGCGAACAGAGCGAGCGGGTTCCGTATTGAAAAAGGCTTTTTACCGGAATTTTATTTCCAGTAAACTATTATTTTACTGGATTATGGGACTCTTTTCACTTCCGGTAAAACCGAAATCTACCGGAATGTCGCCGGACTTTTTACTGCAATGTCACCAAACGTTTTTACTGGAATGTCACTAGTTTCTTTTACCGGAATTGCATTTTCAGTAAAAAATCTATTTTACTGGATTGTAGGACTTTTTCACTTCGAGTAAAGCCGCAATTCACCGGAACTTACCGTGTTTTAATTTTCTTTCGGATGTCAACGGAAGGCACTTAGGATGAAGCCTGTGAACCGTGGGTGGTATATGTTTAGAACATGCTGGACGATTCGGTGACAATTAAAGTGGTTACTCGATATAGACCTGAGTGTTCCATGTATATATATTTAACAGGTTCAATACCAGTGAAACAATTTTCACAGTTGTAGACAAAAGCAATCAGGTCGAAAGGAACAACCAAGTTCTTTGTCGCAAAAAAATATCTTTGAAGGTACTCACAATGCCGCTGGGTAAATTCCTAGATGTACGGTAGTTCAACCAATAAAACCAAGCAGGTACACCGCACGGACAACACGCATACTGTCAGTAGCACGTTTAGCGAAGACCACGAACGCGCGGAACGAACATCCGCCGCCGTTTTAGAAATCACGGGCCCTGATCACGATGCCGTCCCTGATGTCGTCGCCGCGGGTGCACCAGGTGGACACACTGTCAGTAGCACGTTTAGCGAAAACCACGAACGCGCGGAACGAACATCAGCCGCCGTTGAGGAATCTTGGGCATAGTCCTTGTCGCTTGCTGGATGCTTCTGAAGCCGGACGGACGAAGAGGCGCAAGAAACAGGTCACTGAAAAATATTTTTTCTCCATCTGCACACCCAGCTATTCTGGAAGATACAGGTCGCACAGATGGAACGATAAGCCGACACTTAGCATGCGTTCCTGACGGGCCGTTGCTCGTTGACGGACAAAGAAACCGGTTTTCTTCAAAAGAGTCAGCAAAACGACCCTCTCGCAATTTTCCCACAAACCTAATGCGAGGCAGAGAGGGTGCGCGGAGACTCGTCCTTGGTGCGTTCTAGGCACCATAATCAGTGTTGCCATTTTAGCGATTTTGTCGCTAGATTTAGCGATTTTTAATACATTTAGCGACGAATTTTTTTTTTTTTTAATTTGGCGGCTTGCGACTTTTTTGGTGACTTTGGTGTTTAACCGTAATCTTGCTATTTTGA
Organism: Ixodes ricinus; assembly: GCA_037355805.1. Classification (NCBI taxonomy): domain Eukaryota; kingdom Metazoa; phylum Arthropoda; class Arachnida; order Ixodida; family Ixodidae; genus Ixodes; species Ixodes ricinus. Next base: position 43,765 of record JAZHYW010032397.1, on the reverse strand, counting down.
ACAATTTTAGAGATGCCCGCGGGCTAAACCCTTTTGCTTCTCTAGCCGAGTTTGCTTTGGATATAGCGGCGCGCTTAAAAAACCTGTCAACACTGTCAACACTGCAGACCCGCGCCTACGTACCCACGTGCTCTCCGCCAAACGTTCAGAAGATTGTTGAACTGCTTAGGAAGGTGTCAGGTGCACTTAATTTTACCTGGGAATTGCCTGTGAATAACTGCATTCAGTTTTTAGACATTTTGGTCTTTTTTCTTTAAGAGCATGTCTGTTGGCAGTATTGTCCGCGCACTAAAAGAGCCTGGTTTTGTTTGAAAGTGCTCATTCTAAACTGGTAAAGCAGGGTATAGCCTTGATATGTCTAAGTGCGGCTCTGGAAAAAAGTTCCAATCGCCAGATGAAAATCAGTCTTGAACGACAATCAAAAAAGTTAAGAGACCCGGGGTACCTTCCTAACCTAATCTCTCATTGTTGTGAGAGCCTTCTTCAAAGGCTAAAAAGAAGTAAAAAAGGCAGCGATGCAAGTAAAGAAAAGAAACGAGTCCAAGTCATTCCGTACATGCATGCCGTATCACATAATCTAAAAAAGATTGCTGGTTAGATTCGACAGTTAACGTGGTTTTTCGGAACTTTGGAATTCAGCGAATATTTTAGCGACTTCCTGGCGAATCCAGCGACTGTTTAGTGACTTCCTGGTCTCAATTTAGCGGTGCGCGCAAAAAACAGATGGCAACACTGACCATAATTACACACCCAGTCCCCGGCTCGTCCCGGCTTCCCTCTCCCTCGCGTCGGCTTCGAGTGAAGTTCGGTAAACAGGGAAGCGAGTCACCCGTTTCGGGTAAGATTTCTACGAAAACCGGGTCGTCTGGTAAACGAAAGTGGCTGCCGGTGACATTCCAAGGAAATCTGGACGCCCGCTGCCGGTGAAATTGCAGCGAAATCTGTTTGGCGGCAAATAATTAAGCAATGACTGGTAAACTACGCTGGTTAGGGCTGAAAACGGGTGAAACTGCCCACCTTTTTGGATCGTCAAAAGAGTTCGCTGCACGCACTTCTTGGAGAATTGCAACGTCGTCCCGAGCTAAAACTCGCACTCACGAGAATGCCACCCGAGTGGTCTCGTACCTGCTCTGTCCCAAACGTTTGCCTGTCGCAAATAGCAAGCTGCCGGTGATCGCTGCCCACCCTTTTGGATCGTCAAAACAGTTCGCTGCACGCACTTCTTGCAGGATTGCAACGTCGTCTCGAGCTAAAACACGCACTCACGAGAATGCCGCGGCATTGGCGGCCGCCATTACAAACTCAGTCCCCCCGCTCGTCTTGGAGAACCTCCGGACATAAAGCGAGTTGCGCGGCCGGAACACGCATGGCGCCACCATAGAGGTGTACAGAAATGCTTGCGTTGTCAGGAGGCGCTCATTACTAAAAACTAAACAAAACAATAATGAATCAAATTTCATTTAGGTCTATTTATAACTGCATATTATTTCACTGAATACAAATTACGTTTTCTTAAAAATATAACGTTTCTTTTTAAAGTTTATGTCAACATCACACTCTCTAATTTTTTTCTATTTTTTTTTGCGCTTCTAAAACGAAACCGCTGCCTGCGCGCATGCGCGCTTGCGCTCTGCGCGCTCCGAAACCAGTGGACCGTTGTGGAGGCGTCTGTTGGTCTACTAGAACGATCGGTGCTTTCGGGCTTTCGCTCGCCTTCGGTGCGTCAAGCGTCGGCGCCTCGATCATCGCACTGCGCGAACCTCGCACTTTCAGGCGGGCGAATCGAAGGCTTTTCGTGTCTTTGAACTACCTCATTCGTGCGGTTCCGCAAAGTGGCGCCCAAGCAGTGTCGGGGACAAGAAGCACCAGTTCGTTCGGATCCCATCTGACGACGGTGAGTTTGAAAGTTTTCACCCCAATTGAAACTTTTCCTAAGCTGATCTTCCAGCCATAAATTTCACCATTTGAGGGTTTTGTACTCTTTTAGGTAATTGAATAAAACTTTTTATTTTTGAAATTCACAAAATGCCACCGTGATTTCATACACATGTTTCGGCGAGCGTTTTTAGCACGTGGTTTTGTGGATGAAGACCGTCCTGCAAATATTTTATGATCTGTAGACTATTGGCGAAATCTCACCGCCTCCACCTCTCGTCGATTTCGTGCACAACCATGTAGATCCCCGTCGAGTAAATTGTAATCTATATATAAATATACTTCTGCCCGTTTTATATTATTTGACAGAGTTCATATCTTATAATATCTTCACGTTTTAATTAATGTATCTCGTGTAGATGATTTGACAGCTCTGCAACTAGTTTGCCCCGTTTTATTTCTTTCAGAAATCAATATAAAGCTGGATAGTAAAATAATTTAATTTCGAAAGATACTTATAAAATATCTTAAGATTTACGCATAGAAGGGCGGAATGCAGACAGCAGAGCTTGATGGCGAATTGTGCTATCCGTCCTTCGATGTGTAATTCTTTCGGAAGTTTTTATACCTACCAATGCACTCCCTGAAAACAATTAAAGCTCACGTTAGACATTTTTTTTCTCGTTTGGTGCACATAAAATAGCAATATTTGCATTATGTGTTCTTTTTTTGTGTATCCAATACAGATTCTCAAGGCATGAAAATCACTTCAACAAGCCTCAGGGACAAGGAACCCCGATAAACAAAAGGTATAGTGTCCGTGGTCATTTTTTTGTGAAGTGCACTTAATTGCTGGCCAACCCAACAAGCTGAATACGTAACCATGAGCATGCTAGGTTCCGCCATAGTGATCTATGCAGTCTAATCTACGGTCGACTGTAATGTAAAACGAGAGTGGCTAGGTGCAAAAAGAATGATAACAAAAACAAAATGACTCTAGGAGCAGCACCTCTATGGAATGTTTCATAGCCCTGTTTCTCGTTCTGGAAGTGTATGTGTTGCGACGAGACAAACTAATGTGTTCATACATTGTCCTGTGCAGATCCTGAGAGGATAGAGAACACACATACAGCAAAAGTGAGAAAGAACAATCAAGTGTTTGGTCCATCCCATAGGCATCATAGGATCTTGTTGGACACAACAAGAAAACCTGATTCAACTAGTGGTTCAACTTGACGGCGCAAGCGACAGGTATAGGAAGTTCATCGAGAGGCCAAGACAAATGAGAAATCTCAGTGGTCTACAGAGAGCAAGGTCCATGGGACTACCATCCAGGGGCGGGGGAGCAAGGGGCGCTTGCCTTCCCAGTTCTCAGAGTGTGGGAGGGGGCTAAGGCATATGTTTCGCCCCCCCCCCCCCCCCCTGAAACAGCCGCCACTGGGCAGAGCAAACATTAGCCGACGGCGTCCAAGGGATACCAAGGAAACAGCCCCCCGGACTTGGGCAGGGTGCTCTACAAGATTTCTCGTCTCAGTTTTTGTAAGTAAGCAATAAATAAGTTTGCCCGAAGAACAATCGCATTGTGTTAACTTTTTATTCACATGGACCAGTGAGAATGACTCGAGCTTTCAACCGGGCATGAAATCTTTGGCTGTCCTTCTTGAGACCCTCGAGAGACAATGCTGTCCACTGCGTCAGCAGGTTGCTTCTTGCATGATTTTTATGGAGCAAGATCATAGACTAACAGAAGCCTCTGAGCATCCACTTTGTTTGGACAAGTTGTTAGCCTGCTGGAGGCCAAGCTTTAGGCAGTTTATTGTTTTAGGGGTGGAGGGAAGATTTGTTGCATCGAACTAGTGATTCCAGGACCTTTGGCAGCTAGAATTCACACTACGTACAAGGAGAGTTTGATTCTTTGAGATCTCAAGTTTTGCTGGACAATATGAAACCCACTTAAAGTTTTGCGTTATTTTCTTACTACAAAGGTTGAACAATTGATGTTTTATCATAATATATGTTCAGGTTGGTATTTGAGATTCCACAACCAATAAACATTTATAAATATATTTTTAGACATACCTCACCGACATGCCTGTTTGCATTCAATTCTCCGGCAGGGCTGCATCTTTACTTCACACTGGGTTTGCTTCTATGTAACACATATCAGAAATTATAATTATTGTGTTTTAATGCCACGAAAATATGCATTTTTGTTTGCTATTACAGATTTTTTTCTTACTATGGACATCTCCAGTTAGTTATCGTTAGTCATTCATAATCATGAATCAATGCCGAGATCACAAATAATAAACAATGTAGGTGGTATGTTATTTATTTTTGTCATTTGCAACTGGGAAAAGGAAAGAACTGCAAGTGATTCAGGCTGGAAACCCGTGAAAATTTTAATTATTGTCAGTCACCATTGTCTAATCTGACAATGGTGAACCTCTAGGTGAATTCTGTAACCGAAGAGATTTACTATTCTTTTTTGTCTCACTAATATTTTCTTGTTTTGTTTTTTCCCCTTTTTTGCGTTTGTCTTTACAGAGACCACAGTAAAAAGATTTTTAAAAAAACATGCAATTACCTCTTTTCGTTCCCAAGCTAGTTGTCCATAGTCCGTACTCTGGCTTTTTTTAATTAACGTGACGAGTTAGAATTGTATGGGGAAACATATCAATCCCCGAAACTATGACCTATATAGCGTGACCGAAGCGGTCGACCATGTTAGCGAGACATGACTGTATTGTGTTTTTCAATAGCGAAGACAGATATTCTCGCGCCACAGTTGCATCTGAGTTTACGAAAGTTTGAACAGTCACTTGGCGAACTATAGCAGTAACATTTGGTGCCCGCCGATAGCCTTTAAAGGTGAAAAAGCCCGGTGTCGTGTTCGCGCTAAAAGTGTCGCACATTGTATCTTCACTGTAGCATCTCTTGCTAACGTCAATACTGCGCGCATTATTAATTTGTTTCCGCATGGCAACTGCTTGTTTAAAGTGACAGTGTAAATTGTTTTCCCCTGTCATACAAATGACTCAATAAATGCGTCAACGAGTGTGAAAAAGGCATCTCTTTCGATTCCTGAAAGACGCCGACGACAAGTAACGTTCTTACGATGGGCCAGCTGAACAAAGAAATCGTAAGAATGACCCAACTAGCTCAGCTTAAGCCCGTGACAAGTAACGGACTGTCAACTGCTGGACACAAGGTAGGCCAGCAGAACTTACAATTCTCTGCCATAACAAGTGGCATGGCACGCGCGAACCGTAAATCTCCAAACAAAACCTACTGCGGTACCGGCGGTACCGTGGTAGGGAGCAGCGGCAGCGCACGGCGGAGGGCCTGCGCCATGTTGGATTTTGAGCGGCTTCGTCTTCGCAAACGGCTAGGAAGCCGCTCCAGCTAGCTCGATGGCGTCAAAAGTAATAATTAAAACGTTAGCGTTTCATTTTATGAACATGATTTGCGTTCTTTATTTTAGTTTCACAATGTATCGATAGAGCAAAGAGTCGCCGATTTGTTGCAGTAATGAGCGTCTCCAACCACGGAAGCGCTGCTGAGCGCCCTGTTTAGCCACAAATCGGCTTCATTGGGTCTATGGCAGTAACCGGGCACTCTTTTCGCTTACTTGTCTTTAGCCGTTCCCCTTGCGTCGACTTCCAGTCAAGTTCGGTGTCCGGAAAACGAGAGTGGCTTCTGGTCTTATACCAGCGACGGGTAATCGAAAGTGGTTCTGATAAAACGTCCAGCGAAACTGGCTGCCGGTAATATTTCTACCAATGACTGGTAAATTACGCTGGTTTCTTGTGAAAATGAATGGAAATTAACCCGTTTCCACCGAATGTCACTGGAAGATTTTGCCGGATTTTAACCGAAAGTGGCTCCGGTAAAACGCTTAGCGAAATCTGGTAACTTAAAGTGGCGGCCGGTAATATTTCCACCAAAAACAGGTAATCTACGCTGGTTTCTGGTGAAAATTAGTGCAAAGTAACCCGTTTCCACCAAATGTCACTGGAAGTTTTTGCCGGATTTTTCGATACAAATTGTGTTCCGCATCGCAACTTCTAAACGTCAACAAGTTCATTTTTTAGCGCACGTCAACATCTCCGTCACCTGTGATATGTTTCTGCCCTGACGACTTAGAACCCTTTTGGAACTACCGCCCCGCCATACCACCTTGGAACTGTCGCCCCGCCATCTACACAGTTGGAGTTGAGAATAGAGAAGGAGGTGGCTATTTCGTAATGATTTCTGGTAGAAGAATTTACCATTCCAAGAGGAAAGACACTTTTAACCACATCTACTTGATATTGTTCTGGTGGTGCTGCGAAGGGGAAGACGACGAAAAGAAGGACAGGGGTAAGGCGCGAGCCAAAGGGCGAATGGCGATGAACGTTGAATGTCGAACGCTGGGATTTTAAGCAGTCTTCATTTTCACAACAATTGGTGTCAGAAGTGGGGTAATGGAAGATCCCAACACCTCTCAGCCTGACCTGGTCATGAGAGCGATCGGCGCGCTACAAGCTTCGTTGGCCAGCTTGCGAGAGGAGCAGAGTCGTCACCGAAACGAAGACCGGCGAGCTTTAACAGAACTACGTCGGGTGGTTTCCGCGCAACTCCACCACCATCCTGGGACCGGGTCATCACGCCATTCCACGGGGCCTCGAGGAGCGATGCACCCTACATCACGGTCCGGCGAGACTACTGAAGGAACGATCGAAGGAGGCACTGCTAGCGATGAAGATTTCTCCTTGCAAGCCCCAGCAGAAACCGAAAATGATAACAGACAGCAGGTACTATCTTCGGGAGATGCTAGCCAACAGCAGGCTTTGGCTTCGCAGAAGATTATTGTTAAGCTCGACACCTATGATGGGCGCAGCCCCTGGAATGCCTTTCAAGTGCATTTTGATCTAGTCGCGGACTTGAAACGGTTGGACAACCGCATCGCGAGGAGCGTTCCTGGCATCAACACTCCGAGCACCAGCTTTGGAACTGCTTCAGAACCTTCCTCCTGACAACCAGCGCGACTACAAGGCGCTCGAGGAAGCCCTCGAAGAGCGCTTCGGTGAAAAGCACCTCGAGCGACTCTACCACGCCGCTCTCCGAACGCGGATACAAGGACAAAATGAATCGTTGTCTGAACTGGCCATTCACATCGAGAGACTTACGCGACTCTCGTATCAAGGCTGCACAACTGCGACACTGGACTCTGTGGCTGTGGGACACTTTTAGACGCAATCAGAGACACTGAAGTGCAACAGCTTGTCCGCCTGTCGTCACCTGCCTGCATGCGTGACGCTGTTGCACGAGCTATGGAGGTGGAGGCCACGACGAGGGCAGTAAGAGCCACCCGGCGGGTCACAGTGCCAGGTAATTATCAGCCAGGCACGTCATCTTCTTTACATCCAGTGCCGCTTCTCAACACGGATTGGCAAACTTTTCACGAGGCAACAGGGATGCCACCACATCAGAGGTCATCTCCAACATGCTGGCGCTGCGGCCAAAAGGCCACATCCAGAGATATTGCAGCTGGCGTAGTAAAGGAGAAAAAGGCTATTCCACTCGGAACACTAATTCCAGCCGAGCTTACCGGCCAAATCTCGGCTGAGAAAGAAAAAGAGAGCCGGTCCCAACGCTGCAAGTTCAAAAGTTACGAGCTGACAAAGACGGGCTTTTGTGGATGGGGAAATACAAGGTGTACCATGTAAGATGCTTGTTGACACTGGAGCCAACGCAACAATCGTAAGAACAGATGTATATTAACGAAAAAAGACACCCATAACATCATACAAACGCCTTTCTGGGTGCTCAATACGCACTGTCACAGGAGAAACAGCACCAATCACGGCGTCATGTGAACTTACATTTCTTTTTGGCACCTAAAAGTTTGTGCAAGCTGCCTTTGTGGCTGGAATATTTGAGGAATGCATCCTTGGACTTGATTTTCTAAAGGCGAATGGTTGTTCGCTGGATCTTAAGAGTCACACATTGGACGTAAGTGACGAACAAGTCATCTTGTATCGCCAACGAGCAATTTTAGAAAACGGCGGGGATTCCTTCTATGCTCCAAGTGCACCTTGATTCCTCCACAAAGCGAAAACGTTATCTGGGTGACGGATGGCAATAACCGCTCGGATGGTATTGTGGTCGCTGAAGGAGACGCCACTTGCGATACTGTTCCAGGAATCATTGCAGCAAGAACGCTAATCGATTTCGGCAACGAGAAGGTTCCTATTCGCATTGCCAACCTAACGGATAAACCTATGCACTTAAACAAGGGATGTCGCATAGCGAAGTGGTCATGCGCTGTGAGCTTTAATCTCCCACGAAAGGATCTTGTTCATATGACACAAGAGGAACTGCCGGCTTGCTTGCTCGATCTAGCAAATCGCTCCAAACGCCACCTTGATCAAACACTAGCAAGCACATGTCATGAGTTTATCAACGTAATACAGAGATGTGTTTGTTTCTTATTTGGATACCGGACGGACAGGTGCTGCTCAAGACTGCATCGATACAGGAAATGCCGCACCGATTAAGCAACAGCCCTGCCGTATTCCGTTGGCAAAACGCAACGAAGTCGGCCAGATGATCCAAGATATGCAACAACAAGATGCTATTGAGCCTTCATCGAGCCCGTAAGTTTCGCCGGTCAGTCTTGGTAAAAAAATATGGCAGCACGAGGTTCTGCGTTGGCTACAGACGATTGACTGGTGTCACCAAGAAGGACCTCTATCCACTCGCCTAGGATTGATGACACATTCGACGCGATCGTGGGGTCTTCCCATGTTTTCACATTAGACCTCAGGAGCGGATACTGGCAAGTTGAAATGGATCCAAGAGACCGCGAGAAGACGTGCACTCTCTACTGGAGATGGTCTGTGGCAATTCAAAGTAATGCCATTTGGCTTTCGTAATGCCCCGCAGTCGCTTGAGCGTCTCATGGACCAGGTCCCAAAGGGCCTGCCGCTCGACGTTTGCTTGTTGTATCTGGATGATATACTTGTGCACGGCAAAACTTTCCAGGAGCACTTTGTAATTTGTCATTCGGTGATTCGACCCATCTGAGAAAGGCAAATATGAAGCCAAATGCCAAGAAATGCGTTCTATTTCAAAACGAGAGTGCATTATCTTGGTCACATCGTCTCTGAAAAAGGAATGGAGACGGACCATGAGAAGACAGAGTGAAGTCAGAAACTGGCCTCAACCTCAAAATCAGCCGACGTTAAAAGCTTCCTTGACCAGTGCACCTACTACCGGCGATTTCTAAAGGTTCTCGCCACAATTGCCAAAACCGCTGTACGCTTTATCAGAACAGAATACGGCGTTCGAATGGAATGTAGCACGCACAAGATTCTTTCATCACACTCAAGAATGCCCTTAGCGCCCTCCAGTTCTTGGATTTCCCTGACCAGACTGCGAATTCGTCTCGACACCTGACGCGAGTAACGTCGGTCTGGGTGCTGTGTTGTTTCAGATTCAGGATGGCTCCGAAAAAGTAATTGCTTACTATAGCAAAGCTCTGACAAGGGCAGAACAGAATCTACTGCGTGACGAGAAGCGAACTCTGGCAGCTGTAAAAGCCGTGGCCCATTTCCACCATTACTTGCACGGCACACAGTTCCTCTAAGGACTGATTATGCATCCCTCACTTGGCTTTTAAACTTCAAAACCCGGAAGGCCAAGTAGCTAGGTGGTTAGAGCGACTGGCACAGTACGAGTTCATGATTGAGCATAGACACGGCAGCGGGACACGCAAACGCCGACGCACTTTCGCGGCGGACCTGCTTGTCTGCCAACTGTCGCCCATGCCTGAAGAGCGAAAGCAGCGCCTTCCATTAGACTGCCAACCGTTGTCGTCTTCCCAACCGACGTCATGTGGCCTCAAACGATCATTATCCTTCGCCACCACGAATTGTACCGGCAGTCGTCACCGGTTGTCCTGGTGCAAAAATGGATCTTATCGTTTTTAAAGCCACTATGCCTGTAATGTCATCATTATCCAGGCAAAAATATCTATTTGTTTTGTGTCGATTATGTGCATTCATCCCAAACAGGACGTCTGCCTCTTGCCCCGTCTTGACGATTCGCTCGACAGACGGCGAGGCGCTGGATGCTTTACGATCTCTTGACCTGTTATCCGGATATTGTCAAGTTTCTTTAAAACCGGAGGATGCTGAAAATTCTGCGTTTGTAACTCCCGCTGGACTTTATCAATTCACACGATTGCCATTTGACCTTTGTAACGCTCCAGCTACATTCCAACGGCTCATAGATAGGTTCTAGGCCACCTCAAATGGACCATGGCATTAGTTTACCTTCACAACATTATTGTCTATGCTAGAACTTTCGGAGAACACAACCGAAGGCTCAAACTTGTTCTCGATGCACTCCATCAAGCGAACTTGCGGATCAAACAAAACGGACGTCTGAAGGTGAGGCCAGAAGTAGCGTCGCCTAATTCGAGCGATATGTTTTTTTAAATTCCATTTGTCCTGAGGTGGGATCATCATGAAACGATTGAAGAATGTCCTTGCACATTTGGCGAGGAACCACAACTAGCCATCTGTTGCCTTCACGGGAAAGGTTATGCCGGTAGAGTACATTATCTTGAAAGGAAAAGTGCTGTAACTGTTTGTGCAACTTTTTATTAAGGAAGTGAGTCAGTTTATTGAGATGCTCGATTATTTCTTTGATTCATGGATCTTTCGATTGCCCCAAAGTAATATGTTCATAGTTGACAGCGGAAACATCAAATACATCGTCCATGTTTTCGAGACGTTCATCAGGTTCGTCTACGGGGCATCGAGATAGGCCGTCAGCGTCTGCATGTTTGCGACCAGATTTGTATACTACTGTATAATTGTACTCCTGAAGTGCAAGAGTCCATCGACCAAGTCTTCCAGTGAGGTCTTTTAGGGAAGAGAGCCAACATAAGGCGTGGTGGTGATGATGACGAAAATGAGGGTGATGGCTATATATATATATATATATATATATATATATATATATATATATATATATATATATATATATATATATATATATATAGTATATATTAGCTGGACATTGAATTTCATGAGACAAACCGTCTTTTCAATTGCGACTTCTAGCAACAGACTTTCTGCCAGAAGGCATGTTCTCACATCCTTGTTTGTAACTTTACTTTTTAGGTGTTCACGCAATCGAACATTTCTCAAAAAAGAGTTACTTTTTTATTTAATGGAAAATACTTTATAATGAACTTCAAGTGCATCGATCACGACTTTTGAAAAGTATTGCCATGCTCTCTCTAATTGCATGAGACGTAATGTAACAACGAAACAATAAGGCTATGAGAAGTACGAGATTCGCACTAAAACCTAGACATACTGACTTAGTTGATGATGATGTTCATGTAATAGAAATATAGGCTCCATATCTTTTGCCATCAGTCATCATAAATAAATTATTTGCGTGATCGCTGGTCAAGCGGACAATTCGCGTCTACCCTAGGCATTTGACTCTCTCGTGAGTATCATCAATTCACACTTGTCCACTTGGTCATCCGGGTCACACTTTCCAGACATCGGTATACCCTAGAAACAGAAAAAAACAAATGATCAAAATCACTTTTTTGTTTACGTTTTTCCTGCTTCTAATGAACAGATATTATCGAAAAACAATGTCGAGAATGTACCGTCGCCGTCACGTCGGTAAATAACCGATCTGAATCATATATGACTGAATCTAGGCCAGCTTTACTGTGATATAAACATTCTCTAATGCACCGAAGGTATCAGCAGCCTGTCATAAGCAGTGAAAAGAAGTTTAGAGACCGGTTGTAGCGCACTCGGTTGTAACCAAACGCAAGTATGTAAACCAGCCTTTAGATATTTCTCTGTTGCGGTGAGCGAAATCTTGTGAACAATTTTTCGTAGGAAGACAAATGGCAAAAAGACAAGCATACTTCCTTACAATGTACATTTTTACGTGTAAAACATATTTTAAAAAATGGTGACCCTATACATGAGTGCTCTCCTCACTGCGTACTTAACGAACTCGGCGGACTTTCGACTGGGCTATAGTCTCCATGATCCGTCGGATAATTATAATTACTTAAAATTACGTAATAAACTTTTTAGTTATTGGTTTTATGAGTCATGTGGTAATTGATGTTTCAAATCGAGTCACTAATAATGGCCAGATCAATTTATATAACCTGTAAAAAGGCAAGGATCGTGGAGATACGTAGCGAAACGTTTTTGAATATTTCTCGGGAACTCAAAATAATAAGGCGCACGAAGTGCACCTTATCATATAGAAGAGTGACGTACCCGTGCCGGCCACCTCTTCAATGTCCAGGAAGCGTGTAGTTGGTGGAAGCGTCGACCGGACGCTGCCTAGATAACGCCGAAGTGCCACTCACTCCTGTCCGGATTATATTTGTGCCTCACATTACATAATCAAGCGCGCTTCTATGATCGCACTTCTGAACTGTCGACAGACCCGCGAATACTTCTGGAGGAATATCTGACCGACTACTGCCCTTTCGCCAATTGTATAAATTGATGTAGCCATCATTAGCGATTGGTTTTAAAATTGCAATTTGAACGTAACGAGCAATTCTTGAAAAGTTATTTGGGTTATTTTAGTTGATCAGCCGACGAATCGGGATAAATATTATGCTGTCTCAAGTCAGTCGAGCACGTCAATTGTCAGTGGAGACTGCACCTATGTAAGGGTCACCTACCTTTTGTAAAACATTTGTCAGAAGTGGTAAGAAGTATCGTGTATATGGATAAACAAAGACGTTAATTTTATACGTCAATGCTTAAGATCGAAAAAGGAGCCAACATATAGAGAGCTGGCTCGAGATATTTTCGCCCGACATAGTATTAAAAAGCCTGATATTTCTTCAGTAACAAAACTTTGTGTCCGAGGCTTTCCTTGCCATTATGTTTAGAACAAAGCGGGGTAGGTTTAATGCACTCTATTTTAAAACTAGAGTTAGCTCTAAGTTTCTAAATTAAAAGGGTCATTACTCTTGGACGTACCGCTTTTGGAGCTTCGGTCGGGATCAACCCAGTCTTTTTCCAGAAGTTCAAGAATATGTCGCTGGTCAAGTGAAGATGATTCTGATATACCTTGCGTCCCCCTGTTGTTGAGATAATATTGTAATGATAATTAAAATATATATAGCTGATGAGTTTTCACATTGGAAAAAACCCGCTTTTATGTGTTTCTCAGTCTGAAGCTTTCATCAGGGGGATGGAACATGACAAATCTGGTGACGCCAAATAACACTTCAAGCAAATCGTCACCCTCCATAGCAAAAGTCACGCAAAGATAAAGCTGTTCAAAATTTCTTTACGTTATTGACAAGGAGTCTTGATCAAACTTCCACTTTCGTGAGACACCGTTCATGTTTCTTACGTTTCAGATCACTGACAACATAAGAGAGGTAGGCAGGAGACATTTCCAAACCTATGCAGAAAGCAAGTCGCCTGCCTCTTCCGCAGGTGTTGCGGTGACGTCAGAACAACACCGAGCTCTGATTCTCTCTGATTGAAGGATAGCGGGTAGAACTCAATTTAACTTGCTTTGAAGTTTACCCACTATTACTAAATCAGGAGGCAATTAGAACTCGGTGTCCTTGCGTCACCCTAACCTTGCAAAAGAAGCAGACGACCTTGCGCTCCGCATTGCCTTTCCTAACGCGCACGCTGCCTTTACCATATAAAAGTTATTCAGAGGAGGGTGACCCTTGCAGTTCCCATGCTACCTAAATATAAATTACTATAGCGACACGCGTGTTTATTTAAACAGAGGTCACTAGATTGATTTTGAAACTAATCAAGCAGCGCCGAATGTGCATTGTCACGGCGCTCATGGTCTTTCTGCGTTTGCGAACAGTCGCGCACAGTGAAAGCTCCTTTTGTTTTCTATGCCTGATGGATTTTGCCGACGAGAGCAAATCCAGAAAAAAGACGAAGTCCCCGCCGATGAACTTTTAGCGCTTCTTGATCGGCTAGATATCGGATTGTAGCGACGGATGCGTTGAAACTTAAAGTAAAAAAAACATCATTAGCTTTATTAAGTTCCTATTAAAACCCATAATTATTAGCACATTATTTGTTTTTTTTTTTCATTCTGCGATGTTTGCATTAGTCCGGTTCATTAACCCTTTCGGGCAGCAGAAGATCGAACTGTCACGCCGACAGTGGTTCACTTCTTCCGTTTGAACAGCAGACATAAATTATTTGCGTGTTTTAAACGCAGCGTTCGGCTGACCGTATGTAGCCAGACGCTGACGCAGTGATTATGTTCCATCTGCGATGCCAGCATCATCAATGTAAATGATGGGAGTAATACAATTTACAGACCTTGTGTTGAATTTAAACACCGAGCTCTTGGAAAAACAGGCTGGAACAAGAGCCCCATAATTTGATCTCGTCGGCCAATATTTATGGTTGGTCGGTGAGTTTCTTTTACTTTCAATCGCTCGTGCATGCTAATGCCAGATACAAAAAACCTGGAATTGCGTTTATGCCACTGCTCTTTCGTAAATTAAAAAAAGTTTAGAGAAGCAAAAAATATGCTAAAGTTTTATTAACCTTAATAGTGCTTGTGGCATTACTAATTAAGGTATACAACGCAAGCAAAACGAAATTGCAGTACCTAACTTATTATCGCATACTTTCTAACGACTAGTTTTGGGTCTTTTTTTTTTTAATAGGGCGATGGAGTTTACTTTTTCCTCAAATGTATCTGCTGATTTCATACAGTGCATGTCGGCAACGGACTTCTTCTTTCGTGCTCTGGTGTGGATTAAACAAACGTGTTTGTTCTTTAAACCGCGACTTCTAAGTAGGAGTGCGACAGATTAGTGTCACATTTGAGTGTTGTACGTGCCAAATTAACAAAGGTAATCCTGCACGCCCCAGCAAAGGACTGAGGATAAATTTCCGCTTCCAGGGGATCTTTTTGCGTGCAACCGAAATCTCGGTTACATGGCGCCTCTTCTGCAATAAGCATCCGTCAGATTGCGGGCTCCTGTGCACGGGGATTCGAACCTGCCACCTTAGGATCCATAGGCCGGCGCCTTGCCTCCTGACTCTGTACCGAGGCGGCAACGAAGTAAAACAATACAGTGCTAAAAGTGTTAATTAAAAATGTCAATTTATCACTTCAACGCTTGAAGACAAAATAAGGTCTAACTATTAAAAACGGTTACAGAGCAGGCTAGCTGGTATATGTTATAAATTATAATTAAAACCTGAGACTCTTGTTTGTAAACCGGAACACTCGTGAAGGGAAAAGTAAAATGGGCCAACGTCTCAACGAAAAAATTGTCAAGGTGCAGGCGAGCTGGTGTATGTTGATAATACTGCACAAATCCTGAGCCTGGTAAGGAAACTTGGAAAAAAATTAAGAACTCTGTATTCTGCACTCTGGAAGGACGTTCAAACGTCCTTGCAGAGTACAATGTTGAACTTTGTAGTATAGAAGGTCTTCTTTGTGGTTGTCCTGGAAAGAGAGAGGCGTAACGGTGTGCGTTGGCGGTGACCTTGGTAGGTAACAATAAAAGTTGTGGACGGAATAAAATTTGCTAGCTGAACTCGAGACGTTTGTCTGTCCCCTTATGTCTGTGTCTTACATTTTTTCCAAGATTCCTTCCCAGTCTTAGGATTTTACCAACATGATCAACGTCTCAACGTTGTCTCTCCCTTTTGAGGCGTTGCCTGTTCCTTTTTTTCCTCCCTCACGAGTGTTCTGTTTTTCAAAGCAGAGTCTCATAGTTTCAATCATAATGCCCAAGTATTATATTCTGTTATCCGCACAGCGAGTTGAAACATTATCATCTATAGCAGGAATCTCCAAACACCGGCCCGATGGCCATCGGGCACGTGGATGTCTTCCGACATGCCCTCGGCTGACCGCCGTCTTTCCATTGAAGCCCGGCCCGCTGCCCGCTTCCAGCAGTGCAAAATCATGAATGCGTAAAGAAACGGTGCCGAGACGCGCTCGAAATTCGCAACCTAAGATACCAAAAAAACGAGAGAAACTGCGTTGTAGCGCGGGTCGTCTCGCCATATAATTAATTGAAAATTGTCATCGCCGGCATTACAATTCTTAATCCCTTGCTTCACGTCTGCGTAACTGTGTTAAAATGCTATTGCATGCTCAGATATATTTAGCTTAGTGTCTTATGTTACAACTATTGCATATTTTCAGCACTTGTTTTATCATTCTCATTAGTCTTTTGCACAGCGCGAATGTACCAAAGTTTCTATCCGCCTTGCTTTATGACTGGTGAGTTTTTCTGCGCCACAAGTGTTATGCAATGTCATAATGAACTAGACATAAAATTTCAAATCAAAGCCTATGTATTAATCCACCTTGTGAGTTTTTTTGAATATTTACTCTAATATTAATTTTTGTTTTTGTTTAAATCGTTATCCAGGTTTATTTATTTAGTTCTTATTCGATAAATATTTTCCCCAGTCAATCGAGTCTGCTGCAGTTCGCTAATCCGACCCTTTTTCCGAAACGGTTGCAGACCTCTGGCCGATAGCCAAGTTTCATTTTTGCTAGCGTGCTGCTGTCACGATCATTCTTGAGCTCACAAGAGCATGGTTCGCTTTGAAACGAAAGGTCCATCATCAATGACGAGTATGATACCAGACAAATGAAAGGCGAAGATTGCAACAAAAGAAAAAAAGAAAGAAAGAAAGAAAGAAAGAAAGAAAGGAAGAAAGAAAGAAAGGAATAAAGAAATAAAGAAAGAAAGAAAGAAGAAAGAAAGAAAGAAAGAAAGGAAGAAATAAAGAAAGAAAGGTGTCGATAGTACGGCCTGTATTAAGCAGGAACTATACCGATACAGATGAAATAATTGAAAGAGTATATTTTTCCCATGATTTCGTCTTGAATCTGCCGGTCATGCAACATCATGACTAAGCTTCTCTAATTGTCTGCTGCCAATAGACCCTTTCGAAATCCCATCACACAACATTGTTGGTCTGTATTTCCTGAACACAAAGTGTGTGACGGAAATCTGAGTCCTTGCCTGGTACTGATGCAGTACTCGTCTTCGATGCCAACTGAGCCGAATTCCCTCCGAACACTGACGCAGGATTTGTAACCAATATAGTGCTCAGAGCATGGACATTGCTCACAGTACGTGTGCAAACAATGGTCTTCTCATATAATTCGTGACGGAGCTGCAAAGTGCCACCGACATCTAAAGATGGACTATTCTGAGAGACTGCTTTGTCTTCCTGTAAGTACGCGAAATTTCAAGTGAAAATAACGATATACGCAAAACTGCATGCGGAACAGTCATTTTTGTCAAACTCCCTGACGTTACAAGTCTGCGTTCCAGCTGCATATACCGCACTTTATGAATCGATCGGAAAGTCTGATTAGCAACCTGTACACAAGGAGATGGTCTTACGCTTTGATACACGTCAGCTGTTGCCTTTATTTGTTCCCGCGCGTCAAGGGGGATTGTCACTGTTGTATTTGTTTGTAGTCCGCAAATTGCCACTGGGGCACTGAGCTGTCGTCTGTAAAGCGCTGCTTTAGAGTGAAGTGGTTCTGACGGAAATGACTCACCTGTGATCATGCTGATAATCAATCCTATGGAAATGGTGAACAGGACGCTGAACAGGTTACTCCAATATGAAGACAGTTGGAACAGGATAAATGTGCCGCTGGTACTAGTAAAAGAAATTGTGTTATTTCGGTGAGTTCTTGCTGCTCTATGTGGCATCTATCATCTAAGCGTGTTTATTGCGCCATCGACGCAAGCATTTCAAACGCCTTCAGGAAGACTGCTTTCACACGATTGGTGAACCATATTGAAATATGGAGTTTACGCATGACACGAAGCAAGAACGAATTCATTTGTTTTGACAAATTCTGCGGTCTAGGTTTCGAAATGTTACACAATTAGAATCGTATACATTGCTGCTGGTCTGCAGGCGAACGTCTTGACTGAGTTAAAATTGTATGGCTTCGTAATAAAGGCCTAATACAATGGGAGTGTTTTAGAATGCACATGGTGGGAATGGAGCAGCAATATAAGTGTGCCGATGTTCTCCTTACTGTTTCTCTCTCGATAGCAAGGTGCTCGATTTTCACATGTATACACTTTTTCACACTTATAATAGTAACCTTTCAATAAAGAAACATCAAGCAAGCATCGTCAATTTAATTGTATATTGCGCATTCTAGTCATATTAAGTTTAAGAAATCACGCAACAGCACCGAATGCTAAACCGAAAATCCATTAGCAACATCGCCAGAAACATTACTTAAGTTCAAAGTGGATAGTTTTATTGTTATTTCTTCACAACAATCTAGGCCTCGGCGCTTTTTTTTTAATTTTGCTTATAAGACTTGTTTCAATTTTTGCTGAGGATGCTGACTACGCAATATCAGACACGATGGCATTGTTTCAATTTAATATACACGGTTCTTCTGTTAGTCGTTCCAGAGTATAAAAAAGAGAACGTGTATTGTGGGTACCTAGCACTTGGGCCGACTTATTGGCCATAACGGCCAACAGAAAAAAAGAAGTAAAATCACATCAATATTTCATTAATTCACTAAAATAATGAACATTATATATTTTACTTCTTGGGGGCATAGTTTATTTGAACCATATCTGCTCGGCCTCAATACGAACTAGACGTGCCGTGAAATTTCTATTAAAGAATTTGCAGCGGACACAAAGGGGAGAGAAATATCACCCTGGCTTGAAATTAAAACTAAGTGGGCAAGGAGCGGTCCTATCGCAGCCGTATTCACTTGCGGAGTCGGAGGTGAACGCTGGAATTGACATCAACAACGCTGTTTGCTGAATAAGCGTCAGTTTGAAGCCGTGTACAAGGTTGACATTTCTCGCCCGCACAGATCGAATAATTTTTAATGGAAATTTCACGGCACGCATTGACGGCCTATAGTCAATTTCCAAATGCATTGTCCCAAAAATGGAAATTTACAAAAAAATGTTTGAATCAAGACTTTCGAGCTACTTTCCTAACTAATTAATTCATTACGAATTTTTGCTAGTAACTCCTATGGCGACCAACCTAGTAAATAAAATTTTCCGCTCTATACTTCTCTCCAGTGGTAAAAATACCTAACGCAAAGCTTCTATCAAAACGACTACTGACTGAAGGAAAACAAAAAGAACACTGGACAAAATTTTAACATAATGCATACCAAGGGTTTAAATCTTTGTGATGGAGACCTTTATCAGAAGCAGCCGGCCTTTTGTGAACGTTTAGACGTTCTACGTTTGCAAAAGCACCACTTCGTTGTGGTGCCCTTGCACAAATATTTAGAGCTGTTTATATGATTTCAAAACGAATGTCCATTAGCTGAATCTTTAACCAATAGTATTACACCCTTCAAACATCTTCTTGCTACATGTGGCAGCAAACTCCTCTTGTACGCATTATGAGATTCAGTTTTAAAAACATGTGCGTAAATCGAGCTTTGCAAATGTTAGGATGACCAAGCGATCGCGTATACATTTCATATGAAGTTTTCGTCAGCTGGAATGTGTGCGACATACACTACGATTTCTGTGCACAATTCCCCAATTTTTAGGTTTCAATAATCCGTAGATTATTGAAACTTAGGATTGCTTAAAATGAAATTGTTCGTAAGAGTATTGGAGAACAAGGAACAAATGAAAAGGCGTATTGTACTTATGGGGAAAAGAGTCATCCACGGTTGTTTGTAGACTTGTGGTGTTCACTGGGCAGTAGTCGACGGTGACCGGCATTCGAGTCGGTTTTACGCCAAGGCGGAGTTTCTCCACCATAAGCCACATCTGAAGAATGATAGCAAGCAGTGTGGCAATTCCTGCTCCCTGAAACGTAAGGAATGCTTTATAAGAGTGGAGTAGACAATATGCAGCAAAAATGTGCAACATACTCCGATGAGAAAATAAATTGGTTGTGGCTAACAATGATATTTTTAACACGTTATTAAGATGTTGAAATTACTTCGAGAAAGTCTTCTTTTTGTACAAATATATATATATATATATATATATATATATATATATATATGTATATATATATATATATATATATATATATATATTTAAGAGCATATAAAAATAATCATAAAAATTGCAGGCAGCACTATAACCTTTCTGGAATCATGATTAAAAACGGCGTATTTCACAGCGCAGCCAAGGGTTGGGCAGTAATCCTGATACAATTTCAAAAATGCATTATGTATTTATGATTCAGTATATCGATGCAATTTTTCAACAGTACTTCATATTTCAGTATCAAAATACGTTTTCGCTTGTATTCTTAGTATCGCGAAACCATTAAGGCGGATGAATTTGTTACAATTTTAAAATAATTGTTGACTTCCACAAAGAGGATCAAGACCAAGTTTTGTCAGAAACGTTTTGTGCCTCTGACGGCACATTACTCCCTTTATTCTGCAAAAGTTAACAATTTTCCCCACCTTAGGTGGTAAATTATTCCGATGGATTCCAAAAGTTGAAGGCTCTGTTGGCGCGCCCAACTAACGAGATAAAGGGATACGGGTTTCTTGGACTTGATTCCACGGTGCCGTTATAAGGTCACTGCTGAACGAGTCGTCCGGATTTGACAAAATCATAGTGACCTCTTGAGGTTATTCGGGAGGACACAAAACTGACTGAGATGTTCGTGGGAATTTGACACGAAATAAAACCGCGCTCGAACTATGGTAAAAAAATCGCTTGCTTCCTTACTTTCCAAAAGTCGCGTTGTTAATTCTGCGGTAAATATGATTCGAGCTTCAGGCACCAACATGCAGTGGTGACTGGGCTTTTTGGTTTGAAATCAAAATCGCGCATTCTAGAGCATGCCTCGTTTTCTGCTCTTCGTACGAGCGATCGTAGAAAACGAAGTTTCAGTTCCACTAGCTCCTTATCGCTGCACCGTTGGTTAGTTTGCGTGCTGTAAAAGTTGAGGACGAAGAGTCAGCGGATCGACGTGATGGAGGTCAACGATGAAAGCGTTGTGAGTACAAGCCAGTGCGCGAGTGCATGCCGTCAGTCCGATGATACAAAGCTCTACTGGGCACAAAACTAGCTATCAAGTTTTGTGAGAAAAAATTTTACAACGCTCGCAGAAATAGGATTGCTAGTAGTACGACACGCCCGATCGCATTGCTGAAGGTTCAGACACCGAGGTCGTTGAATCATCGGATACTCTCAAGGCCGAAGATGCCTGCCGTCCAAAGAATACGAACTGGTGAGTGTACCAAGTACAAGTAAACGTCGAGCATAAATCACGTGTTTTGTCTAGAACATGAGTAGAGCTTCTTACTAGGTGCCCATGCAGCCGATGCGTCGTGATACCTGAGTTCAAGACTCTTGAGTGCCGCTGCTGCAGGTAGATGGGCAGGAAACTTACAGACCTGCAGCCGATAGGTTGCGTAACATCACACGAAGAATTCCCACTCGTTTGCTTGAATATAACAATGCTCAAGATTGCATACTTCGAAATTCACGACAGGAAGTTTCCAATGCCCAGGGATATTCACAAGTTAGTCTAGTTTTGTTGCCTACAGTCTACAAGTTCGTGCTGGAGTCTAAAGAAATCACCGCAGAGGAATTGCCTTGACATTTTCAATATGTTGTATTTTAGGAGATACCGGTACATGGCGTACCGGCGGTTCGTACGCTGGGTGGGGGTAGGCTGGGCAGAAGGAGGAATTTGGTCTGCCTTCCTGTGTCGTCAATAAAATCCATCACGCCACCCCCAGCGAACAGACACCTTCTCGGCATTGTAGTTGATGACGTCAATTCAGTGACTCCTCTTCTTCTAC
Organism: Ixodes ricinus; assembly: GCA_037355805.1. NCBI lineage: Eukaryota > Metazoa > Arthropoda > Arachnida > Ixodida > Ixodidae > Ixodes > Ixodes ricinus. Next base: position 22,054 of record JAZHYW010032397.1, on the reverse strand, counting down.
CTTTACAGCAACATTAATCGATGAAAAGCAAATAAACGAAACCTTGTCTGCTTGGATCGCTCGTGAAGATGCGGAGAATAACACAAATATTAAAAAAAAAATATTACACGCGCCTGAGGTAAGCACGAGGAAGGATACAACTCCCTTGACTTCCGGCGATGCCTCCTCCTGACCGCCCCGACACCTTGCGGTACACTGGTACGCCACAGTGCACTGGCGGGAACTTTGAATTGGGCATCGTATTTCTATTTTTTATAAAAAATCTGCTCAATTCTATAGTGAAACAATTGTTTTGTAATGTCCTGATATGCCAATTCAACGCCTAGCATGAAAAAAAATTTTTTGCGTGTCAGAGGTTTTTAATTGTAATCGCTCAGACTGCGTTTTTTGGTCTAAAGATATGTTTCAGCATTATTATTCGCTGAGCTGCCTCCTTAAGTTGCGGTGATTGGCTCTCCGAGTGTTGTGTGGAAAGCAGACGTTCGGTCTTTTTTAGAGAGTATTCCGGTATTTGGCTTTCCAAATGCGTGTGTCTATTCTTAAAATGTATTTCTGAACCGTATCACGATGCATTTTTAATAACTCTATTTGAGTATTAGTATTTTAGATGTTTTTGCTATGTATCCCAGCATTTGTATTTCTAATACTCTTGAGAGTATTACTGCGCAACCCTGGTGCCGCAGCTCCTGGTTTAATGCCCCTGAGCAAAGTAAACACGCTCTGTCAAGAGGTAAGCACTCCCGCAAGTAGATTGCAGTGGGCGTGCTTCCGCTATATATGTATATAGGCGTATAAGGTGAAGCACGCTGCTTACCTACCGCATCAAAGCATTGAGTTTGTATCATATGTAATGGGAATACCAACCTAGTCAATTTCAACACAGAATGCCTTTTTTCAACCGAATTCTATAAGAAAACCTTAATGAAGGATAATCACGAATGACTGACATCTCATGACATCATGATGTCACTTGACGGCGAGACGTCATGTGACATCCTGACGCTATGTTATCCCGTAATTTCACGCGACAAAATCTTCTCATGTGACACCCTGATATCGCATGACATGAGCCGTCACGTGACATCATGATATCACGTGACTCTGTGACGTCTTGGAATCACGCAACATTATATTGTCACGTAATATCATGGCCTAACGTGTCTTCGCGGACGACACGCACACCATAATGTCATTTTGGCAGCGTGACATCACTTGCATCTGTCACGTCGCATGACACCATGGATTACGCGTGAGACTTGCTCGAAATTTGACACCGTGACGTCACTTGATACCGTGACATCGCTTGACACCATGACGTCGTGTGACGTCATGGTGGCCTTGATGCGGATGTCTTTTCCTGCAACTGCGTTTTCGGGGTGGAGCGAATACATGCCCTACGTGCTTGCTACACGAATCGTTGAGAGCGCTAGAAATTACTTCTAAAACCATAATGTCTTGTCTATTTTTCCAAAATCATCTCTTCTGCGATTTTTGTTTATAAATTTTAGTGGTATAGGCTCCAACAAGTAGATAAGCTCCCACATTAAAACAATTACCATATTTTAACATGTTAAAAAATGTGAGATCTTTAAATTTTGGCAGTAACATGTGTATGCTATCTGAGGTCCCTTCATAGGATACGTTATCTTAAAGCTGCTTTTAATGGATACATGTCAACGGAGAATGTCAGAAAGAAAAACCCGATGGCCATTAACTGCTGGGAGTGTTAAAACTGACCGAAGGAGAGGAAGTGTTGTTACTAAATATGAGATACACGGTTGATTCGCATGACCCGCTACATCTTGTGAGAAAACTACACAAACGGATAAGTTCCGTCATTGGTGGTTTCTCACATTTTGAGCGAACACTAGATTTGCTGCGTGAGAAAGCTGGCCTAGTTATCCGGTCAATTTGCCGAAGATTGCATTAAACGTTCATGACGACGCTGTACGATGCTAACATCGATCAAGCATTCGAAGATACCACGAGCGGCTTAGTATTTCTGGGCTAGGGACTAAAAAAAGAATAAACGGTATAATTATTTAGATATCACTGATCTATTTTTGCACCAAACCTGCCACATGAAACGTCAAAAAAACTTAGTGCTCTTTATTTGCTTTAAAAAACGCCTTCCATTACTATGATCCATACGATAAACATTGCAGTCAGTAGGAAATATATCTGCACAAAAAGGGGACGTCTAGCAAAGCTTTTGTAGATAAACTTTTGTGAGAGCTATGGGACATGCGATAATGCATTCAGTGAAGAAGGTGCAAGCGAGCTGGATAAGAATACGGATAATATTCCTCGGAGAAGGCGAACAATGGGGAGAAAGGACAAACATAAATCTCCAAACACAGCTAGGTGACTCTCCATTTCCAGTGCAGCACTCTACCAAATGAGCTGACCAGGGGTTAGACGTCAGTAGAGACAAAGGGGCTTTCTTAGCTGCCACCAGTCTAACATCAAGCGGGGTGAACGGCTGCATTTAGGGGTTGTGATGATAATGCAAATAATGCGAAAGCTGCAAGTGAACTGCACAAGAATGGCGATAATAATCCCTGGACAAGGGGAAGAAGGAGGTAAGAAGGCAAGCACAAATCATCCATAACAACTCAGGTGACTGGTGCGCGACCGAAAATATCCGCCTGTTCCTTGTATCGAACCAGTCGGTAGCGCACCAGTCACCTCCAGCTGTGTTTGGAGATTTGTGTTTGTCCCTTTTCAACCATATTCGCTTTCTCCGGGGATTATTATCGTCATTATTGTCCAGCTCGATTGCAGATCTGCATTATTTGCATTATCATCATAACCTGAAAATGCAGGCCATTCACCCTTGTTGGTGTTAGACCCGGCGGTAGCTGATCAAACCCGTTTGCTCTACTGACGTCTAACTCCGGGTTTTCTCAGTTGGTAAAACGCTCCGCTGAAAATGAAGAGGTCCCTGGTTCGATATCGGGACGAGGTGTATTTTTCGGTCGCGCACCAGTCACGTAGCTGTGTTTGAAGATCTGTATTTTTCTTTGTCCCCTTGTTCCCTTTTTTAGCAATTATATCGTCGTGCATCTGTTATTTTCTTTTTTTTCACACTCCGACCGTTTGTTACTTTGAATGCTTTGTAATTCCATGTTTTGACGACCGGCAGCCGTTAGTATTTTCGAACGAGCGCACATTGAAATAATCGATATATTAGAAAGTTGCTAACACATGTCTCCTCTCATTAGACGCCAGCAAAATCGAAGTTTATGCATGGCCCAGCACATGACAAGCCAGGCAGTTCCAGAGATGACGACAAGGCGTCATCACATTCTACAACGATTCTCGATTAATTATTCACAACAATTGGACCAACTGTGCTAATCATTAAAAAAATCCTTGGTGGACGTTAGATAACTGTTTAATGAATATATCGGAAACTTTAACTCACTTTACTGTTGGCAATGGGGAACATCAGGGCCAGTATAACTAATCCAACAAATGGTCCCGTTACAGCGCTGTAAACCATCATGATGATCTGCAAAAGTGAATAAACATTTGAGAAACAACGAAATTAATTCTTAAACATGAGACTCAATCGTTGTACCACGTATTTACACTAAACAAAGGTGTTAACGCTTTCAAATTTAGATTGTCTAAAAATAGAACTCGTAGGTCTCTCTTCAAAGAGCTTATACAAGCGATAACAAATATATAGAAGCCAGTAATAAAAATGGAGCAGCAAGTAAAACGTGTTGGAAGGTGATCGTACAGATGCTCATTGAATGTTTCCGTAGTCCCGTTAACTACGCTCTGTAAGCGAAATAGTTTTTTTTACTCATAGCATGGGTATCTGAAACGGACGACCGTATATTTTTAAAAGAATGGCGCGATCAAACCATTGACTCTGACATCACAATTCTCCTGGAACTGTTGAGAATTATGATAGGTCTCTCCTCCTCGCTTCGGTTCACCAACTCGACGGGACGAAGCAGGGAGGAGGGGAAATGAGAATCGCAACGTCACATTTCTCGTCGGCCTTATCGGCCGTGTTCAGTCACGCATTTCTTTTCAGAAATACTTCTAGCGGTTGCTGATATCGCTGTATGAGTGGTGTGTTTGGGTTTTATAGCGTCCCGCCTACCGCTCCAGCGCTGTTTGCAAGCTCAAAATGTCGGTTAAGTATATCTCTAAAGTCCAAACCAACAGAATCATCTTCTGCCGGAAAGAAGACCGGTGCCTAGTTTTATTCTTTCCATTCCCTCCTGCGCTCTGTTACCCACCTATGGCGCCAGAAGGTCTCTAGTCTCCCTGCAGAAAGGAAGGGGCTCCCCAAACTTCTCGCATAGAAGGAAGCGGATTTCAGTAGAGATTCCTCTTGTCTGGTTGCTCGTTATCCTTTAGCGTACTAAGCTTATTTCATTGTGAAAATATACTCCTATTTGTAAGGCTCGATAATAAAAGTAATTTATGGTTTAAGGAGCGATAGTTTATATTTGTTTAAAAGGTTTCACCTCCGTTTTCCAAGAGCAAACAACATATCCTTCATTGTGTACCTAACCTGACCTGACGACACGTGATGTTACGTGGCCGGAGCTCACGCGACGTCCCTCGCGTGACGTGATGGTGTCAGGGTGTCGTGCCACGTGATAACATGACATCACGTGAACTAAGGACACCGTGTCACTATCTGGTGTCACGTTGCGACATCACTTGTTGTCAGATCCTATGGTCATGTTGTCGAGTATACACCGTTCAGCCCTAAGCTGACACTGCGGTGGGCGCTGTGTGCCCGCCGGACCAATCAGCCGTCTCCCCTTTATCGCCTGAACTGGCTCCCTGCGCGTGGGTAGGAGCGGGAGCGTGATCACATGGAGAAAGGAGACGTTTGACTGGTCCAACGAGGGTGTCGCCTCCACCGCAGTCTCAGCTTAGAGGTGAACAGAGTATAAAATTTGTCTCGTGACATCATTTCAATTAGGCTGAAGTCAATCAAGAACAGAACACGAGGTACCGTGACGTTACGTCCCATGACCGCATCACGTGATGTCCAGGTCAAGTGACGTCATGGTGCCGCGTGCCAGCACACAGTTCCACTTGACCATATGTCACGTGACATTGTCAAGTGACGTGAAGTCGCGGTGTCAAGTTCTGGTGTCGTGGGACGTAAATTTGTGCAGATACAAAAATTCAATTTTGGCTAAATTTAGCGGGAAAGAGCTTTGCCTGATAGACGAACAGACGGACAAATGTACGGACAGGTTTAGTGGTGGTTCTGCTAAAACGCCTTAACGGCTTTCAAAAAATGAAGAAAGCAAGTACCAACATTGTTTTCAGACAATATTATGTTTTGTAGTACCTTAGACATCTTTTTCCTTTGTTTACTTGTGCTTGAGGAACACGTAAGCTGAAGCGTTCAGATCTCCATAAGTATACCTGTCTACAAGATATATTGTTAGGACTATAGCCTGAGGTAGGGTCAAGAGAAAAGCAAGGAAGCAAAACTCATAAGAGCAGTAAAATGAAACCCACATTTTGTTTCCTCTCAACGTAGAAACGGATGTGAAACGAACATACCCTTGATGCAGAGCCCATGTATGGAACCGCAATGCTGTATATTGTCATGATGCCGCCGATAGTAAATGCTGTCGAAAAAAGTGTACAAAAATATCTGTTTTCGCAGGTTACATTCAAAGGGCTTCGCGTTCGTCCTAAGCTCATTTTTGGCGCACTGGAATCGAGTTTCACTTTAATTTATATGCGCATAAAACACGTACCACGCCACATAAGCAAGAACTAGGTTCGCCCATACAAAATGAGTGTGATGGAAGCGTATACATTTATATGAATTCGCCGAGTTCAGTATAATTATGAGCGTAGACCCATACACTCACCTGAACCAGTATAATACAGTGCGTACACATAGCATCCTGATCCTACCTATGTCGCGGGACCATCTTGGCTGTTATGTAGAGAGCACGTTACAAGTAGCATAACATCTTTTTATGTTACCGGTTTTTGCGGCGGTAGCTGTTAGTACCCCTTACCGGAAAAAATGCTCATGTACGAAAAGATAACCTCTCCCAACCAGCGGAGGCACTGCTGTTTAGGAATCGTTCCGTCGTTCCTCACGCACGGGCAAGGCTCATATCGCCCCCCGCCTTCTCCCTGCCAACCTGTAGGTCATCGCTCTTTCGAAACACCCACGTGATCGCGGGGCAAACGCTCTTTTTGAGTACCCCACCTCTCCCCCACCAAACCCTCCTGCAGCCGCAGCTGCGGAATTTGCACGTGGTTGCGCTGTGCGACACGCTCCCTCGCCTCCCCACTGTTTCGCCTAAAGTGTACGCGAGCTGTTCTGTAGATGCGCTCCATGTCTCCCCAGAACAGTTCGCGTATATATTTTCGCTTCTTCCACAACAGAGCGCGGTCACGCGCGCCACAGTTTTAAAATAACATTTCATAAAAAAAACAACAAAACAGCAAACGTATATGTGTTTCTTTATCACATTCAACGTCTCGCACAATCGTTCCACCTAAGCTCACATCTCCTCGCAGACATCTCCGTCATCAATTCCATCGTAAGCAAAGAACCGATTGCAAACATTGTACAGTACCAGGGTTGTAAAGTACCTAGGTACAAGTAACTGGAACTCTGTATCTAGGTACTTTTGTTGTACCTGAGGTACAAACCTAGGTACTTTCATTTCTCAGTATCTGTATCTGTATCTTAGGTACATTTTCCAGTAACTTGTAACTAAGATTGTGGAAACCAGCTGAACTTACAGAAAAACGTGTTGGAGAGAAAGGAGAAAAGTCGTCCGTTCGCTGGACTACCAACTATTTCATTAATTGACCTCCTCTTCTTCTACTAGTGTTGAGGCTGTCCTTTCACGTCTTCTTTTTCTTCTCTTTCTTTCTTGATCTTCCTGTACACCATGGGCATTTGCGTTTCCGCGAAATTTCCTTTCGCTTTCCTGTAGAGCAATAGAGGGTGAACTGACGCAGTGACGTCTTTTTCTTCAATAGTTAAGGCCTCAAGTATTTCTCGGGCAACCAGTCTTTGTGGTGAGCTAGTATGGTTACCGTTTGAGCTTGGCCTCGCATGCATACTCTACAACGTGACTGCCAAGTGTCCTGGTGCAGTCATGTTTCTCGGTTGGCTGCATGCTCTCGCGCTCGGTCATTTATACAACGTCCCGTTTGTCCCAATGCTAACTGCGGCCAGTACGACGGTGTATATGACCCCATTTTCGCATGGATACGTTTGTCTTGTGTTTGGTGCCACACGCCTGATATTTAGCCTGGGCCAGATTCCCTGCACATTGCGTATGCCTTGTGATTATGACATATAATATTTACGCCTTGTCTGCTGCATTTTCACCAATCTGAGGTACACCCATGAACAGGATGGGGCAACAGGGTGACCGTAGATCTTCTTTGGTGTATCGAGGTTATTGCTTTGATCAGTTTTTTGATGTTGCGGCAAATCTTTTCGCAGATGGAGGCCAGGAAGGGTTTCGGATATCCGGCCTCAAGAAGCCTGACATTTGGTTCTCAAAGCTTTTTCCTGTTTGGTGGGGCAAGTCTTTCTGAGGCTTTGAGAACCAAATGTCCAGGCTTCTTGAGGCCGGATATCCGAAACCCTTCCTGGCCTCCATCTGCGAAAAGATTTGCGCGCAACATCAAAAAACTTGTCAAAGCAATAACCTCGATACACCAAAGAAGATCTTACGGTCACCCTTTGCGGTTATCCCATATAATTCATGGGGTAACTCATGTTAGAAAAAGATCGCAAGCAGACAAGGTAGAACGTTATATGCTCGGCACTCAACAAGGCACACGCAATGTGCAGGAGAATCTGGCCCGGAGCTAACATACAGGCAGCTGTGGCACCAAACACAAGACAAAATTACGTTCCATGCGAAATAGGGGTCATATACAACATACCACTGTCGACGCAGTTACATAGGACAAACGTGGATCGCTGTATAAATGACCGAGCGCAAGAGCATGCAGCCAACTTAAGAACATGACTGCACCAGGACACTTGGCAGCTCATTGTAGAGTATGCATGTGCGAGGCCAAGCTCGACACGTAACCATACTAGCTCACCACAAGACCGGTTCGCCCGAGAAATACTTGAGCGCATTAACCATTGAAGAAAGAAGATCACTGCTGTCAACCTCTGTTGCTCTACAGGAAAGCGAAAGGAAGTTCCTGCGAAACGCAAATGCCTATGGTGGTACAGGAAGATCAAGAAAGAAAGAGAAGAAACGAAGACGTGAAAGGACAGCCTCAACACCAGTAGAAGAAGAGGAGGGTCGATTAATAAATAGTTGGTAGTCCAGCGAACGGATCGTCTTTTCTCCTTTCTCTCCTAACACGTTTTTCTGTAAGTTCAGCTGGTTTCCACAATCTAAGTATGTACAACCAACTAGCCCAGCTCCTTCCCATTGTAACTAAGTTAAGTTACTTTACAGGGACTTTCTATTCACTTCGTCACAATGGTAGAAACTATAAATCTTGAAGTATTAACACACTACCATGCGCTGGTGATTAACGTTTAGTTGGGTACGACCTGGGAGGCACTGACTGACTGAACGACGTTTTAGCGATCGAAGCCCACCCATGATGTTTCATCGGACGACACTTCGGCGAATGGCGGTGTTCATTTGAGCGGAGATTGATTAGCGATGGCGTTCTAGCGACACCAATTTATCGAATCGCTTCAGAATTCCGTTCAGGGAAAATAGCGACCTCGTTTCATCTCAAACCCGAAATCAACCATTGCAGTGTCTGATACTCGCTGAGAGCTATAAAGGAGGAATAACTGAAAGATGTGCGCAGTTTCTGTTGCCTGTATCTTGTCCTGGTGCTGGCTATCTTATGCCATAAATACAATATAAAATATATTTAAGAATAAATTATAGTTACAAGCGTAAAGCAGAGGAACATCGCGGTATACAATACAGTTTTCACTCTCGATAAATCGGAATCAGATTTTGCAGTTATCAAAACTGAAAAAGTTCCGAATGAATAAAAAAGTATTTTCTTCCAACTAACGAAAGAAAAAAATCGACAAAACTTGAAGCCTTTCGCTCGTTGTCGCGAAGGTTAGATGCATATGCACTCGACTCATGCGTTTCTTTATGCGGCCGACGTCTTCTGGGCCCGTCAACGTCACCACCGGCTCTGAGGGCAAGAACGTCAGTAAGCGAGATTCGGCGGTTTCGGCGCGACATGGTAAACGGTGGAAGCTCTGGCCTCGGTGAATCAATTGGAGCGTGGGGATAAGGCACGTGAGACTGAAGTCCGATGTGGACAGCCATTTAAACCAATAAAGCGCATTTATTGAACGTTTAGTGTTTTAGTATAGTAAGTCCTTAGTATCAAGTGCCTTAAAAAGCTTTACTCCAATATATTCTGACAAATCTGGGGAAAATAAAGAAGGTATCTTTGAAGTAACTGTACCTGTACCCAGGTACATTTTAAGCAAGCACCTAGGTACGTACCTAAGTACTTTTTCGTATGAGTAACTGTAACTGTATCTTAGGTACATTCTTGAAGTAACGTTTACAACCCTGTAGCAGTACAATGGCTGAAGGCAAATTTCTTTCTACATGCCTTTCCACAATGCAGCAGCTACCACTGTCAATCGCAGCATAATTCGTGTGGTTGTTCGCAATTTTTACTTAAAGACTGAGAGGCAGTAGACAAATTTAATTTTTAGTGAAAATGTTCTACTTCGCGTCAGCAGCCTGCCAATCAAATTGTGTTTATGGCTACTACCATCCCCTCTCTCCAAAGAAAACGAGAAATAGCGAAAACATCGTGTACCTCCGAACTGTGTTGCGCAGTATACGTGTGTCATTGATTGGCAACACGTTTGGTGGGATGCGTGCAATAGGAAAACTTGTATGTAAATATTTTAAAGTATTATTCGGTAAATCTTTCCTCAAACCGTATAGCTCGACCAATATAAATTTGTGAACGATTTTCACAAGATAATACTACAGAGGCTACTTATGGTACTATGTAAAAACAAAAAAAAAAGTTTTATTTGTAAAGTCTTAATCATCATCGTGATAACATCTAATTATCTTTTTGCGATAATTTAGTCTCCAGGATGCTTGACGATGATACCCACTCGGGGAATGCAGCAGCGAATTGAAGAAAGCAAAAACAAAAGCAGCTGGAGTTGTTCCGCCTGACAAGCACCACTTGCATCGCCCATGGACATCGTTATGCACACCAAATATGCAAGGCATTCAACATTATGATCATTTGAAGACAAATGTTCTTAAGACATGTCCTGTGGCCTGCAGTGTGGCGAGTGGGAAACAAAGTTTCGCCATCGAACTGTCTTTAGAAGGAACACTGCTTGTGATACATCGTCAAGTTTCCGGTGGAGAACCAAACTCACCGAATCGGAAAATGCTCGCCGGAAAAAAACACAAAAACAAGCTGATCGCAAAAGCTTTGGATGTAAAGGCAGGACTCTAACAACCTTATGAGAAACAGGAAAAAGGGATTATCTACACATCTTTGTGCCCCCATTTCCATCTTATTTCATCAAAGTCAGCAAGAAGACTCGTCGAACATTTATGGTGCTAGCTAGATGTTATATTTTGGTGCCCACACAAAGTATTTGGAGGCGTCAGATTATCTGCATCCCATTTTTTAAAAGATAACAAGGGAAACAATTACAATTATTTATAATCCTCGATTCCCTGCGCACACTGGGATAAAATGTGAAATACATATATCTCGTCACATTATTCTTATAGCGCATTATCCGTCTCTACAAAAGCTAGGCAAACATCAGCATATATAAAATTTTATTTAGATATAAACATTTGAATTCAAACGAAGGACAATTTTCAAAGAAATAACATTTATAGTGCATATGTTAGCTGTATAAGCTGAGTTAATAATGTCAACAGCAGCACGAAAACGGTCCATACGTGAATTGAAAGGTGCAGCGAAGTAGCTTTTCTAAAAATATGCGCACTCTGTACGCACGCGGAAGTGACTGCTGTAGTGGTTTTATTATCGCCTTATATCAATAGCAATCACCTGATTTTCAATATGGGTTTGGAGATGTTCGAGATGTGCGCATTATTGCTACATTGAAATTGGATCAGCCGAGTGCTTTTCTACTAATTTGATCGAAGAAATGTGAGCTTCTCTCCGGACCGGCAAACAAGTTGGTGAGGTTCTCTTTGGCGAGAGTTCCTTCGGGTTTATCTGCTTGGTACAATAACCTAAGCCGAAAATGAAATGTCTTAAAATGCTTTCGCTTGAAACAATAATGAGGAACAAAATTGTGAGAATGGAGTTCTTATACAAAACTGTGCGTCTTGTTCCTTTTCATTTGTCTGACCAGCCTGCGCAGCTGTTAGACAAAAGGAGACATATAATTGAGCCCAGATATCTCACCAAGACTTTTTGTGACCTTGATGGCTTTATCTTCTGGCACGGTCAGGTACCGAGACACAACGTCGACATAGCACACTGCTGATTGTGAGTTGATGACCGATGATATAGTGCTGCAATAAAAATAAACATATTATGCATTTTTACAGAAGTTTTATATAACAAATGTGTCATCATTTAAGTACCTAATGTTGTACTCCTAAATATGCCGAACGTTTGTTTTAATTGCTATGTTTTACATACAGAATCATTTGTGACCATTAAATGAGTATTCATATTTACTCGGCGTTTATTGTGCTCGGCATGCATTAGTTGGAATGATAACCGCCGCGATAAATTGGCAAGTTAAATAGAATGCATTTCATAACGTTTAGTTCATATTAACCATGTCGATCATAACGCAATTGCAGTTTTAAATAAAATTATGTTTAGAGAATGTAAGGCATATGTATAAGTATTAAAACACCTGCATAATTTTAAGCATGTAAATTTCTGATGAATATGTGGTTTGTTTTTCGTGCATTACCGCAAAGGCCTTTGAGCTGTTGATAAGCACGCGAAAATAAACATTGAATTTAATTTAATTTAATCATCATGATGGGTACGTTGCCCTTATGTTGATAGCGTGATGTGAATGCTCCTATCATGGACGCACCACTGGGATAACAACAAAGTGTCAGTTTCATGCACATTACTATTTTGCACACGATACGGGTAGAGCTGCCGGTGCTCTTTCTGCATTCAGCTTTATAATCATGAAAAAATGGGAAGCCTGAAGTATGAATGACTTAATACCTGTCTCTTAACCAAATGTATAAATTGGTTCTGTGTCTAATAATATTGATCTTCCAAACTTTACATCATGCTAAGCAAGCCTTGCCTGTTCAACGGGATATCTAGAGTTTATTCCTAGAACTCGAAATAAGTAAGTATCAATTCTTGAATATATTTTTACTGTGAATGTGTCATCAGGCCTCCGCAAGTCCCGATCACTGGAATGCTTTTCTTATAATGGCATATCAATGACATGCCATGTAACGTAATCACTAAAGTACGTCAGTACGCCGACGACTCATTTTGTACCACACACTTAACTCCTCCCTTGATAACATTATTCTTAAGCATTCCTTTGCCCGCTTCTGCGGGCAGTGCACCGGCTGCTCAACGATAGCAAATGTCTTAAAGTTCTTCTTAAGTCCTCGATGCGCTCATCTACTTCGGTGTTCCCATATTGACATAAATTCCTTACGGGAAGGGTGATTGAATGAATGTACCTTGATCTCTTTTTCAAGCATAACAAAACCTGATCCAAACACATATTTTCATTTTTGATACATTCCTTAAACGACTCGGATACCCTCGGTACACCTTGCCGTTAGGTTTACAACGTACAATCGTGAGCAATATGAGAGGGAACAGCGGAGCGCGTGCCAAATAGCCTCGAACCCTACCCGTGGTGATACGCTGTGGCAGCTCATGGAAAGAAGGTGGAGAGAGCGGTGCGTTTTCGTCTGCTGCCGGCACCCCCGCCACTGGCAGCTTACTTTCACGCGGTATAGTTCATCGCCGACTACTAGCGGCGATAACGTCATGATACCACTTGATACCACCATGATCGAAAATGCGGTTGGCGACAATGGTAACTTTTGACGTTTGGATCAACTATTTCTTCTATTTTTCAAGTTCGCAAAGCTATCAATGATACGACGTATAAAAGCGCCTCGCAATGTTCATCGTTATCAGGTGCCAGGCGAGAAGAAAGCCAGCATGGCGGGGGTGCCGTTAGCAGACGAAAGCGCACCGCTCTCTGCACCTTCTTTCCAAGAGCTGCCGCAGCGTATCGCCACGGGTAGGGTTCGAGGCTATTTGTCACGCGCTCCGCTGTTCCCTCTCATATTGCTCACGATAGTACACTTCTGACATCTAAAGTGTACATTTAAAGCTGATGTCTTCTGACATCAGCTTTAAATGCGCCCTCCTAGAGCGAAATGCCTCAAAATTTTAGTGCAGTTTTAATAAATCATCAGGTTTGGCTTAAGTAAATATGTATTCGAACTTTGTAAAACAATTATTTCTCAGAAAGCAACCACCACCTAACGCTTTTACAGTTTTCTCCAGGTACTGATCGTCGAAATATAGTTTTTTTTTCTTCACACCACTGAAAATGTTTAAAGTCCTGCCAGGTCATATCCGTTCAATACTATTGCATCACTCTTTGTTTCCCATTGAAAGATTTTGATCATGCCTCCTACAAATTGTGTGCACTGTTTATCTTGGTATTGCCTAATCTTGATATATATCTTGTAGACACGCGGCTCCCCACTTTCAAATGCTGCAGCCTCGGCGGTACTGCTGTATTTTAAATTTAACATGACTAAAATAAAACGACAGCTGCTATATATAAAATAAACCATTCATTACAAGTTTGTTTATAAAGTTCAAAATATTCTAACTGATTGTAATGAGCATTTTCATTGTGTGCGCCCCGAGTCTAATAAACAGAAAATACAGACAGCAGCTTCGCGACAAGCTTTATTGTCTTCCGCCAGACTAAAGATAAAGTTATGTTTCGCCGAGTCCAACATAGCTTCCTATGTGGGGTTTGTGAAAAAAAATGAAAATAAAATTGGGTAGGATGGTGATACATTTATGCTGCTAGTCTATTGCTCATTGCATAATACACCATTACGTGTTGTCTTACACAGAAGTAAAAATATATATGTAAGCCAATCTAGGTTTCAGTCACAGTATATGAAATTTGCGGAATCGATAAAGTAATTTTGTAATGTTGCTTCTCTTTCTGGCCCTGGACAGGGTAGCACTGGTCTGGTGCTGATGGTGTATATAGTGTTGTGCAGCTGATGTTTTGCCGCGGATACAGTGTCACTTTTCGCCCTGGTGAGGCACGTCCATACATTCTTTAATTTTATTTATTTACCTCAAAAGCGTCTTTTCGGACGCATTGCATGAGAGGGGATCATCGGCTTAATGCATGCATGATGAACATTTTTCAAGTTTGCAAAATGAGGAGCTCACTATAAAAGCAAAGTGTAATAAGTTACACAAATTTGTACACATATTAGTCATGACGCACATGCTCATATTTATTTTTTAAACTTTAGAGGATTTTTATCCGTTAAGATTTGATCCGGCACGTTGTTTCATTTAGTAAGGCTTAGTACTAGAGGATTAAACATAAGAGTTATTATGCCACTCATATCGCTGAAGTTTGCATGAGTTATCTACTGGAGACACAATGTAATGAGCTTGTTGGCAATAAGTAATTTTGAAGTATGAGGAACTAAAGTAAATGCCATAAAAACGGTTCGTTTGCCACTTAGTTGGTAATGAAGGAAGGCCAATGTTTGATTTTAAGTCCCAGACACTGCTATCAGGCGAAACATTGTTTAAGAGAAAGCGGGCTGCTTTGTTTTGAACGGACCCTACTTTAGCACAAAGATAGTTTTGATCTAGATTCCATAATATAGTGGCGTATACAATATTTGGGCGAATGAACTTTTTATACGCGAGTAAGTTGGTTGCCGAAAAGGCAAGATAAAGCCTCACGAAATTCTAATGATTTCAATAAGCCAGTGATAAAGTTATCAATATGGTGATTCCATAAGTTTTCCCAGATATGAACGTGGATATACATATAGACTGCGACATATTCTAGTCGTTGCTTTAGTAACGTATATTTCCCGAATGCTTTGTTAAAATTTGATGAAGCCGTCTTTTTTCATTTTAAGGGTTACTGTTCGATGTCGAGCTATAGCACCAGGATGTTCTAGAGCCGAGGTCATCTTGAAGAATGCAGTGATATCTTAGTCCAAGAATATTTCTGTAGATAAGACAGTCATCTGCGAATTGTAAAATGGTAGATTTAATTGAGAAAGGAAGATCATTGATATAAGTTAGAAAGAGTAGTGGGCAAGAACGCTATTTGGAGGAACACTTAAGGTTAAAGGTAATGAGGTAGAAAAAAATTTACCGATACTGACTGCTATCTGTTGGTTAGGAATGATGTTACACATCTGACGACTAATGGGCTGATCTGGACAAGATGGATTTCAAGGGTAGACGGTGGTGCGGAACGGTGTCTAACGTCTTGGCGAAGTCCATAAATATATTGTTGGTTTGTACTCAGCTATAGTTGTTAAAAGAAAGATCTGCAATATGCTCCAATATCTGGCTGATGCAAGAGTGATTTGTTTTGAAACCATACTGGTTGGAAAAAAATAATTTACATTCTTCCAGGTATGAGATGATATGAATATAAAGAACATGTTCCAATAGCTTAGAAGGTACACTAGTCATGGAAATAGGACGATATTTGGATGGATTTGAATTGACGCCCGATTTAAAAATTATTTTATTTTGTGCAAAGCGTCAGTCGGATGATAGTTCTTTAGAATTTAGGTTGTGTTAAAAACAACAAAACAAACTGGCAAATATATTTAATGCTGAATTTAATATTAGTTCGAGAAATTTGGCAGATATCCCACTATTATCAGGGGAACTGTTGAAGGGCTAGTTTAGGGTTGTTCTGAGAATTTCTCCGGACTAAATAAAAAAGATGCATGAATGTTTTCTGATCAGAGAGACAGTACGTGCGAAGTGGGAAGGTTTCGGGAGTAGAGACGCTGGAAAATAATGAATTTAACATACTAGCTGCCCGATCATCATTTAGAATATTTTCATGTTCATTTAAAAATGAAAATTTTTTCTAGATTATTCGGGTTTGACTATTTTCCGAAATCTTTTGAAATCCGTAAGGAGAATCTGCAGTGAGGTTACAGAAAATAATGTTTTTGTTTTCGTTTCTCTATTTCACATTTGCACCATTTTAAGAACGAGTAATATGATGACCGAAGTTCCAAATTGTGACTGTTTTTCGTGTTTAAGAATACTCTCTTATAATTTAACATTCGCTTTAGACTATTTGTAAACCACGGAGACGCATGTTCACATCAAACTGAGGTATTATGAACAAATGTTTGTAATAATTATTTGAATGTGTTTTAATTAGAAACCAATTTTCGCTTACGAACCTTTTGTCACTAGATGGCATATAGCACAGTTCATAGTTCGCTGTTGACGATGTCATGCCTTAGATGTTATTGCGTCAAAAGACAATTTTTTTTCAGCATACCTATGGAGTGGGGTATATGTTGCGATATCTTAATATGCATCATAACATGGTCGCTAATATTTTTCGTATCAGTGATGACGCCATGAGTTCTGAATTAGTAGTAAAAAATGCATTTACTATGACATCATTGTTGCGTGCTTGGATGGTGATCATTTGTCGGAGACCGTAAAGATTTATTATTATTGAAAAGCACTCCCAACACAGTCAGAAATTCGCACATTCAGGGATGGGTGTTAACATGAACCAATTTATTTCGGGGTAGTTGCAGTTGCCAACAAGAAAGCCATGATGATAAGGTAAATTTGAGTTGCACTTCCAAATACAATATACAAAGAAATATTAAATACTATGCGATTAAGGTGAGGTGGGCGATAACATACACCAACTAGGTCACTGCGGAAATCAAGTTTTGTAGTAATCCACGAAATTTAAATATTAGAAGACCATTCAATTTTGGAGAATAACGTATGTTTGGCTTTGTTTTTTACCGTGATGTTGATACCACCACCCCTAACGAGATGTCAATCTTTCCGGTACATGTTGAATGAGCGGTTTAAAAGAGTTCTTCATTGCTTACGTCGGTAGTCAGCCAGGTTTCTGTTCCGAAGAATGACATCTGACTCGCTAGAGAAAGTTATGCTTTCCAGTTCATTTATTTTCAAAGAATGCTTCTAGTGTTTCCTACAGCAAAGGCAAGATTAGTTGGGGCAGTGCAATTAGAGGACTTTTGGTTTGCAGAGCGATTCGGAGCTGTGCGTTTTGCAGCATATCAATCATTTGGTACACTGGTCGCGCGGCTCGTACAGAACGAGATAACTGAGGCACTGTCGGAATCGTAAACGTATGTTTGTGTACAGAGACGTAGTTTGTTGCCGTTGAGTTCGTATGTCGTCACGCGTTCTTTTAACCTTTCTGCAAATCCCCATTGATTTTTCCGCGCAAATGATCTCTTATCAGATAAATCCTCTGAAATTAGTATCATGCGTCCGACATTCTTTAACTTGAAACAATTACAAAGCACTTCCTTGTTGCTTTGAAGGCGAAGGCATTTCACAATGATTTGTCGATTTGAACCTGGACTTGTTCTGCCTAATCTGTGGGCCCTTTCAATTTCGTCCAAATCTATTCCAACGATCTTCTTTGCGAAACAAGTGACGACGGATTTGGCGTCATTCCATGTCTCATTTTCAACTTCGGGCGATCCTTTTAATATTAGATTGTTTCGCCGCATTCTAGTTTCCATTTCGTCAACAATGTTACTCATTTCAGACAAATTGGCTCAAAAGCTACTGAGTAGCATTTTATGCCAGCAGCCACTGTCTTCACAGTTCTTAAATCCTCCTGGATAGCTGTGATTTCGTGCACTTTAACTGCAAGGTTGAAGATCCGTGTCGCGAGGAAACGATTCCCCTCTTTATTTGGTCTAGCTTGGCAGAATGTTTTTTCCGATTTGCGTATGAAGCTTTAATAAAACTGTCAACTGAGTTTTGCAGATTATCTATTTTTTCGTCATTCGTTTGTTGCCCGAAGATGTTTTCAACATCTACGGAAGTAGCCAGAAGCATGAAAAAAACGATGGCCGCCGTTACAAACTTCATATACCTAAACAGATCTTTAACTGGAAGGTGCTGCCACTTCATTTGTGTTGTCGAAATTGCCTTTTTCTAGGTAAAAAGCAGCCAATGCCTGCTCTGTAGGAATCAATGTCAACACCCATCACAAAAACGCAATGGAGATAAGGCAGAATTACAATTTGGGAATTCAAAGCCACTTCAGTTGAAAATTAAGTTCGAACGTGGGAAACCTAGTGCACACCTGCACCGATTTTCGGTGCAGGTGTGAACTAGGCTGGCGTTGGCGTTGATATCTTCAGAAAAAGTTTGTTAAATATAGTTAAGAGTGCTTACGTGTAAGAATTAAAAAAGCATTCCTACACGCTGCGCATTCGTACAAGCAGCGCGCTACGTCATCCTTTTTTCACACGGCCCTCCGGCGGGGACTTCAAGCTCCTCCACTGCGCAGGCGCGGCGCCCCCTCCGGCTCCAAGGCGTCCTCGATGATGCATCTGCATGGCTGTGCTCTTCTTTGTGTTTTATTTCTGAGACGCGTCCGCGTTGACCTTGAGCGGCCTCGGCGGCTTCCGTGACGAAGCATCTGATAGGATGCGTCGGAACCAATGGGAGTGTATTGTTCGTTTCGCTTTTACAGACTACGCCGGCTTCGCACTATGGGGCAGTTAATGCTTTAGCATTAACACAGCCGTTGTTCATCGATGTCTGGGTGGCCAGTAGTCTGTTCGCTTCAAATCCTGAAACGGGTTTCGACGGTTTTAGATGGAGCGGTTCAGGGCCGTGAATACCGCATTGTTCCTTGCGGCGCTTGCTTTTGTAGGCGTCTGCTCGGCTGACATGCGGAGCAAGTTGTTTGGACATGAGGTTTCTTTTTTGCTGGGTCAAACAGTTGAATGTGTTATTATCTACGGAAAGGCAGAGGCGTTGTTCGTCGATCTTGATAATCCCAATAATCCGTTCACTTAAAATCTTGCAAAAATTTCGATGGTGTTCGAGGGAGCGGTTCAGGGCCGTGAATCCGTGAAATTGTTAGCACTATAAAGAGCAGACGACGCGAGAGGCTGGTGCGCTTGTCATGCTGACCTCGCGCTTCCTGAAATAATGTTTCAAATTCAAAAGGGCAAGGTACAAGGTTTTGCTTTATAATCAAATGCTACAGCATTGTATTAAACAAAGAGGTAAATATGTGTCTCCTGCAATTTTGTTTTCCGTTCCTGGGAGTTGATTAAGAAAAGATCACCAGAAGCATAAATCGCCAGCCGTACTGTGGGCAGGGTTCCATTTTATTTATCTTCCTTGTCGCAGCACATGATTCAGTAGAGCAGCTACGCTTACTGGTCACGTTAATATAGACCTTTCATAGATCACACGAAAGAGCATGCAGTAGTTTTGCATTGCATGTGGGAACCGTCACGTTGAGGGCGGAGTGAGCTCGCGCCCACAAGTCTTGCAATCCGTAGCTCAAGTTCTACGATAAGTCTCTTATGTACATACGATGGTTACCCGTGGCTGTTGAGAAAAGGAACCCTAATATTCAGGTACCAATCTTTAAACAACTTAGACTTTGAGAACCAAGATCACTTTGCTTAACGCGAATTTCGTTCCACGATGATTAAATGAGAAAGCGGATAGCAAACAACATGAGCAAAAATGGGGAACATAATCGTAGCCCCTATAGCGTACTGACTTGAACGCATAATTGAAAAGAATTCGACGGTTGTGCTCTAGTGTTTCTATATATTATTAAAATGATGCGGTTAATCCACAACCGGTCTAACTACTTAAAAAAAACTATCTAAAAAATTAGACACTAGAACTTTCCTGGGTCGACCAATTATAGCGTGTTGGCAATGGGAGATGTACAAAATGAAATCAACATATGGAAGACAAGAACAGAAGACCTCAAAAAGGTAAAACACTGAAAATGTATTGCTCAAATTTAAAATTCACAAAATATTTCGCACAGAGAAATACATCATATTGACAATACTTTTCTGGTACAGGTGCCCTGTTAGATAAAATATAAATGAGTCTAAACAACAGCGAAAAAAAATCACGCAAAACAAATTATTTCTAGTCACTCGCAAATGTGTTAAAACTTATCATGCTGGGGTTACATTGAAAAGTTAAAAACAGAAAACAGTACTGGCACGAATGTAAGTTGATTTCCGATCACTCTCTTTACTAATAAAAGTATGGGGGCTTGCTGACGCACGTGCGTGAATTAAGATTTTACCACATTGACGCCAGCGGTACACGTGCGCAAACACAGCAAGGTGTCGCGGCGTGTAGTAAAAGTTAGTTTAATTTTGCGGCGCGACCCGCTCAAAACGCCTTGATCTAGTCTAGCGGTCTGTCAGTGCATGCCTCGTCGTCTTCGTTCGCATAAATTAAAACAGCCACGCCATACGTTCTGCA
Organism: Ixodes ricinus; assembly: GCA_037355805.1. NCBI lineage: Eukaryota > Metazoa > Arthropoda > Arachnida > Ixodida > Ixodidae > Ixodes > Ixodes ricinus. Next base: position 1,498 of record JAZHYW010032397.1, on the reverse strand, counting down.
ATAGGTACCTACGAGTTTCTAAGAACACTTGCCCGAGTTCAGATAGTGTGTGCGACAGCACAGCTGTACGCGAAAAGACAATTCGAACAATACTAGCATCCTCATCTTTGTTCGAATAGTTCTGAATTTCAAGAACTAGCGAAAGCATTAAGAAAAACAGGATTTATCTTGAGGCGGATGTCTTAGGCGACGCGGTCTTGCATTTGGGAGACGCATTTCGCTGTCGACAAGTGTTATTATGCCTGGATAATCTCCTCCATCTCGGAAACCTGGCACACAGACAACCATCCTTTCCGGAGGTTCGCCTCCATAAAAACATATTAACCGTTTTTCAACGAACAGAAACCATCAATAATATTGCAACACGGCCGCCGTAGAATTTTAACGCGTTCGTCGCTGTTGCAATTGGACCCGTACTGCTAAGGAGGGCTGTTTCGCTCCAGGGCGCGACGCCACTAGTATTACTCCGGCGCGTCTCTCTGTCCAAGCGAACAGGACTATAAATCATATATGGCGATGCACATTTTAAATAAAGCCCTGGTTTAGAGTTCCAATTGGACTGAAATATTTATTAGGCGGAATTTGCTGGCCTTCAAAAAGCTCTCTACGAGGAAAGTACCTAAAGAAAGCTTTTAAAAAAAATCTATCAATGTTGAGATTAGCAAATCGCGGCAGTATGATTCCTTCTCAAATACTTGCGGAAAACAATATTACATCCAACAAAATTCGCTTGTTCAATATTATAGTCTTTTTTTGTGTGTGTGGTCGCGTGGGGTCTTTTTGTGCACCGGCCTCCAGTGGATATGACAAGAATTCGCGCTGCAGACTCACAAACATTCAGAAGTCAGAAAGGAAGGTACTTCCCGCTCACACGCGCCCTTCAGGCTGTGCTGGGTTGTTCCTGCTCCAACAACCGCAAAGAGTGGACGCAGTTAAAGGAAAGCTCTCTATCACAGCAACGGACGGAAGAGGTAGGCGAAGACTGCCTTCTCTAGTCCGTGCGAATCTTAAAAAAACAACTCTTGCGGGCTTCCTCTTGCGGTGAACACCGTACTGCTATACAATCTAAAATATATTACAAATCCCTTCTACAATTGTCTAATGTCAAAACCAATTGTGGGGATAAATGTTTATAGACCTGGTTTATAACAACGTTCACTTCCTTTCCATTTTTTTTCTGTTTTAGGAGTTTAGTATTTCTACGAAGTTTCCTCTGATTTTTATGGCACTTTATTTCTTGCGTTCAATCGGCAAGAAACATATAGAATTGGTATTGTCTATATACGTCTCAGAAACGGTTTACCTGGTTGTTGCGCTGACGATGCCCGCCACAAAAATTCCCACAAAGCTGTGAAGGTTTGTCAGATTTTGGCTCACATAGAAAGGAAGTATCTATAAACAAGGGAAAAAAATGATTAGATGGAACCCATACACGGCAAACATTCTGTTCGAAAAAAGTGTATTGCTGAGCAAAAACAGATTATTACCGTGAACTTAA
>JAZHYW010032396.1:0-57611 GCA_037355805.1 Ixodes ricinus | reverse complement strand
AACGCAGCACTCAATCTTCTCGCCGAAGAAAAATTGCCTGTTTGATTTAAAGGTAATAATCTTTACAGAATAGTGATCTTAGGTCTCAAATTTTCTTCTTCGGTACCAATTTTTTTATCGACCGTTATACATATCTCCTCGAAGAAACCTCTGTCTATTTCATTAGTAATGTATATTGCACACTATTCGACAATGGTATTTCCGTGTTTACGGGTATGCATGCGTAGACAATTACTGTGAGCCAGTTGAGCTTAAAAATACGTATGAGTAATGTTTATAAAGTTGCAATTTGCTGTCATTGAAATGACGCACTAGTATGACGGAAAAACACTGACACATATTGTAACGTTTCACGTGCATTCAATAAAATATAAAACATGTTTTTATGAGTGGTGTATCGTTCAGTGTATATGACTGGCTATCGTGTTATTCCACTCTATCACACCCGTGTTTGAAACGTTGAGATTAATTGCAAAGTTGGCTTGTTCTGCCCAAAGTTATGACTGTTGTAGAGTTACTACGTCGCCTTTGCGCGTCTGATTTTGCCGATTGCGAAATAAGTGGTTTTGTGAGCACGTACGCAGAATGCTACAATTTAGCGCTTAGTGCTTTAGCGCACGCGAGTACGAGAGTTTTATGAATAGCGTTTTCGCTGTCATGACGCAAAAGCCTGTCATCTCGCGCTTGCACCACCAAGACATAGTCACGATTTTGCTCCACATGAAATGCCGCAACCCTGAGAAAAACAAGATTTTTTGGTCTAGAGTAATACGAAGATTTGTTTGAACGTGAGAGCGCGGCACCGCGAAAGCGGTCAGACCGGCCGTACTGCGCCGCATGCCGTCTTCGGCAAAGAGAACCATCTACACCGATACATTGCCGCTTACCGGGCTGGGTGATCGTTCTCTCAATTTACTGTACTAAACCGAGTGCATGTCGTCCCGCGGGTCAGTAGCCGACGTCGCGCTATGACGCCGCTAAAGCGACCGCAGCCGCACCATGTGGTCTAGGCCGCCACTCAGTCTTGGTTAGCTAACTTACGACCCCAGAGGAGCGCAGCATTCGCAGCACTTACGCACGGCCTGGCGCACGCTACAGCACGCAGCGCGAGTTCCGGTTTTCCGCGTTTGGAGCAATGCAGTTACGACGATGCTATTCTGCGTACGCAACGCTTAGCGTGCGCTATTCTAAAACTCCTCTATAAACGTAGTTCATCGCCATATTTTATTTAAGATATGGATGCTCATGCTGTATATTTTGCTCTGTCTTCACAACAATTTTCACTAAGTCAGGGCCGTAACGTATGCTATGTATTGTCTACGTTTTCTTATTTATTTTCAATCTCCTTGAAATTTCAGTGTCACGATTTATGCTTAATTACTGGTAAAGGTTATACGTGGTTAAATTTCTTTTCCCTAATCGGCAAATTTTCTACCGAAATCATTGTCGAAATAGCCACCTCCTTGTTTATTCTAAACTCCACCGTGGTAGATGAGAGAATATGGAAGTGTAGTCTGGGCAAATTTTGCCGTGAGGGCTGAAACATGAATACATGCGCATATATTGACGCTAAAAATGAATTTGTTGACGTTTAGAAGTGTTGTGATGTGAACAGGTATCGACATACAAAACTTCCAGTGACATTTGGTGGAAACGGGCCGCACTAATCTTCACCAGAAACCAGCAACAAATTTTTTGCGGAAGATATTAATGCCAATTTTGTTGCTCTGAAGCACTTCGAATCCGAGGTTTGCGATTATTTGGTGGAAACGGGTTAATCATTGCCAGAAACCTGCAAGAAATTTTGCGGAGCTGGCAGTTGTTTCGTTGACGTTTTATCAGAACTAATTTCTGATTATTTGCCGCTTAGGGATTGAAGCTACGTTTTGGGTGATTGTCGGTTTCTGACTCGGTCGACGCAAGCGGCTAAGGAAGCTACATTATGTCGGTTACTATATTCCAATGAAGTCGATTTCTGGCTAAACTGGGCGTTTTCAGCAGCGCTTCAGACATTATTATGTGAACGACGTGGCGACTTTGCTCTATCGATAGATTGTGAAATCCAAAATAGTTATTGCCCATAAAATGAGTACAACGTTTGACGCATTATCGAGCTAGATGCAGTTTCTAGCCACTTGCAATGAGCCGTTTGTTAACATTGGTATTTCGCTGTGTTTTCTGTTGCTTGCCATACCGCCGGTACCGCGGTAGGCTTGCCTGAAATTTACGGTTCGTTACGTCATTGTTGGCGCAGCAGGGTGGAATTGTAGTTTCTGCTTGTTTCATCTGTTCAGCAGTCGATTAAACTGTTGCGCTATATGTTCTCCAGGGAATCGAGTATTTGCATCTTCGCACTTCGACGCATTTACTGATTTTGTATGACAGGGGAGTGAATTTACAATTCAGCGTTGCGATCCGGTACAATGACATATGCGCAGTATTTGCTGTTAGCAAGAGATGTTACAGTGAAGAGATAATGTGCTATGCGAACAGCGATACAGTGCTTTTCATTTTGCAGGGCACCAAATATTATTGCTATAGTTACAGTGACTTCAAGCCTGTAAAAATCTCACGCGGCGCGAGAATACATTTGTCTTCGCTATTGCGGCAACACAATGGCAGTCATGTCTCATTAACATGGTCGACAAGTTTCGTCACGCTATAAATTGGCACCGATATGCGTCTCCCATTGTTTCGCAACTCAAATACGCTAAATGCGGAGTAGGCTAAGGGATATTTCAAAAATAGAAAAGGGGATAATTACGTGTTTTATTTTTTTATTTTTATCGTGGTCTTTGCAAGATAAACGCAAGGGGAAAAAAAACAAGAAACTTTGTGTTGTGACAAAAAGAATAGTACCTACTGCCAGAATTTCCAGAGGTTCATTGTAAGATAAGACAATGGTGACTAACACAATTACAATTTTCAGGGGTTTGCCTGAATGACTTTATTTTCCTTTCCCTAGTTGTAATGACATTGCCAAATAACATTTCCCATTCTCATTATTATTTGTGATATTGGTATTGATCCAGATTATGAATGACTAACGATAATTCAATTGGAGATGTTCATAAGAAAAATACTGTATTAGAAACAAATACGCGTTTCGTGGCATGAAAATTATTAAATTATAATTTTTGATATGTGTTTCGTAGAGAAACCCAGTGTGAAGTAAATATATATGTTATATATCGGTGAGGTATGTCTAAAAAGATATTATAATATTGGTACAAACACCAACATGAACATATATTATGATAAAACATCAATTGTTCAACCTGCAGCCACGAAAAATTTATTGGGTCAGATATCTTAGCAAACCCTGGGAGATTCAAAGAATCAAACTCTCCTTGCATGCAAGTGTGAATTCTAGCTGCCAAAGGTCCTGGAATCACCACTTTAAAAAATGGGTTTTCCAGCAGGCTACAACAACTTGTCCAAACAGTGGGATACTTCAGAGTTTCTGCCAGTCTATGATCTTGCTCCATAAAAATCATGGAATGAGCACCTGCTGACGCAGTGGACAGCATTGTTTCTCGATGGTCTCAAGAGTGATTGCCAAAGATTTTCATGCCCAGTGTTTCGAAGCCAAGGGTTGGTCCGTGCAAATAAAAGTTAACACAATGCATTGTTTCGGGCAACTTTCAGTTCATTGCTTACTTATACCTGAAACTAAAATCTTAGACATACTTGTATAGAACTTGCCAGTGGCGTGCTCACCCTATCTTGAGGGAGGGGCAGCCAAGCCCGGGGGGCTTTTGCACTTTGCCGGCGTTTCAGTGGTGGCTGGGTTTGGTGGGGAAGGGGACAAAGAGGCTTTGCTCCTCCCCACACTCTGAGAACTGGGAAGGCAGCGCCCCTCTTCGGGGTTGGTAGGGCCCATGGACCTGCTTCTGCACTCACTGAGATTTGGCCTGATGAACTCTGATCAAGCACATTGCCTGGAACTCAGGTTTTCTTGGTGTGGCTAACAGACTATGATGTCTATGGATTGGTTAATTTCCATTAAATTTTTTCTAATTTTTGCTGTATGTGTGCTCTTAACTCTCAGTGAATCTGCACAGGACTGGTCAGGAAGGAACACATTAGTTTGTACCTGTCGCAATATATGTACACTTTCTGCAGAGGAGGTCAGGCTATGAGCATTTCCCATATATGTTGCCTTACTGTCATTTTTTTGTTATCATCTCTGTACTAGCACTCTCGTTTTATATTATAGTTGACTGTAGATTGGGACTGCATAGAATATTATGGTGATGGAATTTAGCATGCCATGGTTACGTATTCACTTGATAGGCAGTACTAGTTGCACTTACAAAAAAATTGCCACGGACACTATACCTTTGTTTATCGTTCTTTGTGTTGAGTGGCTGAAGTGATTTCAAGTTTCGAGAATTTTTATGGATACACAAAAAAAAATTGCACATATCGCAAATGTTGTTATATGTGCAATTGCCAAGAATACAAAATGTCTAACGAAGCTAATTGTTTCAGAGCAAAATTGCAGGTATAAAACTCCGAAAGAATTACCATCGGTGGATTATTTCGGCATCAGTTTCCGCTGTCTGCATCCCGCCTTTCATGTGCAAGAGATTTTGTATTTCGAAATTAAATTTCATCTTTACTATCCAGCCTTATATTGATTTCCTGAAAGAAATAAAACGGGGCAAACTAGTCACAGTTGTCAAACAATTCACGGAGATACATTAATTGCAAACGAAGATATTATAAGATATGAACTCTAAATAAATAATATAAAACGGGCAGAAGTATTCATATATAGATTACAATGCATTAACAAATAGACATTGCGCAGAAATCGACGAGAAGGAGGCGGTGATTCTACATATCTATAGACGTCATAAAATATTTGCAGGGTATCTTCATCCACAAAATACCACGCGCTAAAACGCTGCCGACATGTATGAAATCACGGCGGTATCTTGTGAACTCAAAATAAAAGATTCCATTCAATTGCCTTAAAGAGTATAAAATCCTCAAATGGCATTTGGCCGGGTTTAGAAAAGTTTCACTGGGGTGAAATTTCAGTCTCAATGTCAAGGGATGAACGAACTTGCTCCGCTGACGTACAAGCACACTTTGCGGAACCGCGAATGAGGTAGTCCAAAGACACGAAGCCTTCCATTTACACCACGAAGTCTGAGGTTCGCGATCGAGGCCGGTACGAGCGCGCGAAAGCTCGAGAGACCAATAAGGCCGCCACGCAGAGCGCGCAGCGGCTCGTTTTAGAAGCGCACAGTCAGAAAATAAAATTTGAAGAGTGTGAGGTTGACATAAATCCTAAAAAGTCATAATTTCTAAGACTGGCGTAATTGTATTCAGCCTAATACGCAGATATAAACAGGGCTGGGGCCTGATTCATTTCGTTTCGTTTCCTAGTTTTACGCCTGTTTATCACAAGCGTTGCCGTTCCTCTGGGTGCCATTAGCACGCAATGCGCAGCCAGTTTGCTGTCCGGAGGTTGGCCGCTGACGAGCAGGGGACTGAGCTTCAGGCGTCGCTTCTCAATGCAGCGGCATCATTGCGCGCGTAATGCCGAGACGACGTGCCAAATCCCAAGAGCAGATGAACCAGCCTTGACGATCCAGTAGCAGATCTGGTGACAGGCAAAGTTTGGCCAGAGTAGGTATACTGGGTGGCACTCGTGAGCAGTGAGTTTTAGCTCGGGCCGACGTTGCAATTCTCCAAGAGTGCGTGCAGCGAATTTGGCGATCAGGGCAGTGGGATTAGGTTTCACCTGTTTTCATTCAATGTAGTTTTACCAGTCTTGCTACTATTTGCTGCCAAACAGATTCGCTGGAATGGCAGCGGGCGTCCAGATACCTTGGAATGTCACCGGCAGCTACCTCAAAAGCTACTGACAGTATGCGTGGTACCTGCCGGTTCATTGAACTACCGTTGACCCAGGTCTAGCGGCGAGGCCTGAAAGACGAGACAGAAGGTTGGCTCGTTCTTCTTGACGGATACTTTGCCCATAACCGAGTATACACACTGGTATAGACTTGCTAAATATATAGAGCTCAGGTCTCATATCAGTAACCACTTTACTGTCACTGAATAACATATACCAACATACACTGTTCAGGTTCTTCCAAATTGCCGACGTGAGAAAAAATGACGGTAAGTTCTCCGACCAGAGCCTTATCGAGTAAAAAAACTACAACTAATAAAAAAGATATCGGTTTTCGGGTGTGCGACATTCCAGGCAAAAAGTTATGAGCCACAAGTGCTAAAATCCGGCGACATTCCGGTAAATTTGCCGCAAAGAGTCCCAGGTCTGCGCATAGCTCATCGGTTAAAAATTCCGAAAGCCTTTCAATAGAAGGCTCGCTTCGTTCCATTGTCTGAACTATGCGGTAATACCACACATCTTCACGTGCCGTACTTCACTGGCGTTTCAGCCTGTCTCCGCGAGAGGGCGAGCGGCGGGTTGGAGTTCCGAATATATCAAATTGGGAATAGCTCACGCGGTTGCATTTACATAATTTCAAATTCCGCTAGCGGCAATTCCAGTTTAGGCCCGTAAACGTTCATACAGATTTTCGTTAAATTGTACTTTGAAATTTGATATCAGATATTGCAGTACAAAATGACATTGAAGAATTGAAGCTCAAATTACTGCACGTTGAAGGTTACATTTTGTTAGCGATTTGTTGTAAAACGCTCAGATATACTTGATTTATTGTTAAAGACTTCGAGCTACTACTATCACATGTATATTATATAGTAATGTTACGTTCATTAGCATTTCACCATTACTATTTTGTTTTCATACTGTGTTTGATGACGGCTTTGTCCGTCTTCTTTACTGATGCAGCCATAATTATAAAGCAGAATGCGGTGGAGATTGCCTGAAAAGTGAAAGTTAAATACGTGCGTGTTTGAATACGTGCGTATCCCAAGGGGATAAAGGAAATATGTACCATGGTGACTCGTGCTCTGAGAAACAGCTTAGATGTATTAGAGTGTCAGTATGTTCTGATGATTATCTTTGTATTAGCTTTAGCGTGACAATATCATATTGTTGCTGCTAGACGATTTGTAACATTCTACTAAAACTTTTATTATATGACAAGACACCATTCAAAGTTGAAGCTACGGTGTCTCATATACTTGTTGTGATCGACGCTGTTTCTTTGATAATTGTAGACCTGAGTAACAACATTTATGACGTTCCAGAGGCCGTTGGTCATTTAGCGACCGGTGGTTACAGTTTTAGCATATGCTTTGGATTGCGCATGCAACTGAATTATTTGCCAATGATAAACGTATGGAAAAAGTTTATATTTAAGGGTTTCATAAACATTCTACGCAGTACAATGCTTACCTGCTAGAGCTTACTCCTAGAGGTACTCTATGTAATAAGCTGATGAAAATCCTAAAATGTTACATGTTTCTGGCCTGCCCATATGTGTTGAGATGTTTTTTATGTATAATTGCTTTTATGTTTGTTCCTAAGTAATAGTGAGTCATTGTCCGCAATAACAATACCCGTTGCCGCATGTGTTATTCTGCAAGGATACAGGTGATGCGCGGTGGTGTGAGGCATTTACCCTGAAGAGTTATCGTCATGGTTTGCAACGAAAACTTACCACTCAATGGTGAGCTTGCGGTTTCTCTTCGCGGCTCCGAAGTCGGTGGGTTTCCACCAGGTAACGACGCAAGCGTCGCGCCTTAAGGCCACTACACACTCCCGCTTAACGCGGCGCTGAAATTTGCGGCAGGAAAGCGGCTACGGCGCGCCGTAGAGTACGTTCGGCAGCTCGATGTTATGCAGTCTGATCAAATTTAGATGCGCAGTGATGGCAGCGGGTTTAGGTAGACTGAACACAAGCCAAAAGGAAAATAATTTTCCGTTCGCCATTTTAGACGAGGGATGTGGTTCTCTGTTTGTGGTTTTGCTTTTCGTTTTATATGGTGGGTCTGCTTTTACAAGGCTGCATTTCAGTATCGCGGAGAAGCTAATGGGATAGTATCTAGATCGATCGTATTGCTGTCGTCAGGTGCCGTCTTGCCGTCTTGCCGTATATTTCGTTTTCTATTTGTGAGCGCTAGCACAATATGGTCATTAGTGGCTCACCAATAGAAGCGTTCTAAAGAGATTAGCAGAACGCTTAGCGCTGAAAATAATGCGAAGTTATGTTAATATGTTGCCCAGCGACAAGAGTTTACCATGTTCTTATTGGTTTGACTGCAAGTGAATTGCCTTTGCCGGTGTTTCTTCATACTGGCAACAGCGCAAAAAAGACGTAGGGCCAGTATGAAGAAACGCACAAACCGGGGGGCAGTTCGCCGCAGTCAAGAGCCAATAAGAACATGGTATAGCGCGTTCTTACTGGCTCTTGTCTGTGGTTGACTGCGTGTCAACGCAACTGCGTGTACCGCAAGCTTAGCGCAAGCGCTCTTCGCAACGCTAAGCGTTGCCTTGTCTCTCTGGAACGCTTTCTATTGGTGAGCCACTAATGATATATTATTGCTAGCGGCTCACAAATAGAAAACGAAATATACGGCAAGACGGCAGGGATGGCACCTGACGACAGCACCAATACGATCGATCTAGATACTATCCCATTGGCTTCTCCGACATTCTGTGAAGCTTGTACCAATGCAGCCTTGTAAAAGCAGACCCCACCGCTCTCCAAAACGAAAAAACAAGTTCCGCAAACGGAGAACCGCACTGTGCCTCGTCGAGTGTCGTGAGCGAACAGGTGACCCTCCTTTTCGTTCTTGGCTTGTGTTCAGTCTACCTAAACCCGCTGCCACTACTGCCGCGTCCAAATTTGATCCGGACTTTACTTCCTTGCGTCGAGCTGCCAGGCGTTGCTCTACGGCGCGCTACGTACCGCTAGTAACCGCTTCCTGCCGCAAGGACGCCGCTCCGCACTCAAACGCGTTCAAGCGGGAGTGTGTGAGTGGCCTTAAGACGCGACACTTGCGTCGTTACCTGGTAGGGACCCACCGACTTAGAACCCATGGAAAGTAGAGAAACCGCAAGCTTCACCATTGAGTGAGTGGGTTACTTTCGTTACAAGACCATGTCCCCGATAATGAATTTCAGAGTTAAGATGCCTCACACCGCCACGCGTCGCCTACACAATCCTTGCGGAATCAACACATGCGGCAGCGGGCCGCAGTCTGTTGATTTATTGCGGACAACCATCTTGCATGTACAGTGACTCACTGTTAAAAAAAAGGATCCATGGTAGGAACAAAAAACATAAAAGCAATTATACATAAAAAACATCTCAACACATAATGAACAAAACAGACCCGAAACCTGTTATGTAAATACCTATCTACAAAATTAGATCGATAGAGTCAACATTTTAGAGTTTTCATCAGCAGTCTAATGGGGTTCCCGTAAAACCTCTAGGGTGATAGCTCTAGCGCAGTCTTAACTAAACCTTAAAGGTGGAAAACATTGTACTGCGTAGAATAGACATGAAACCCTTAAATATAAACTTTTTCCATACGTTTATCATTGGCAAATGGTTCAGTTGCGTGCGCAGTCCAAAGTTTGATTGTATTGTCCTAATAACGTTGCCTATGCTATGAAACAGTGCGGCTAGCGCATCCACAAACCACCGGTTAAACAAACTACGTGAGCCAACTGACTTCTTCACTGGAACGATGTAAGTGTTTGAAGTTTACTCAGGTCTCCCACGGAGCAACAAGGAAACAACGATAAGTCACAACAAACATATTGGATTTCGTGGCTTCAACTTTTTTGAATGGTGTCTTGTGCCATAATAAAGAGTTTCAGTAGAATGTTCTGATATTCCATATAACGATAACAATATGATGTATGCGCTAAAGTTTTGGCGGGGTACTGGGAATCGTTATGGAAGTCATCGGAACCATATACTGACACTCTAATACATCTAAGCTGTTTCTCCTAGAGCACGGTCACCATGGTACATATTTCCTTTATCCCTTGGGATGCGCACATGTTCAAACACACGCACGTGTTGCTTTTCCGCTTTTCGAATTAATCTCCACCACGTGCAAGCATAATTATGGCTGCATCCTCTCGAGGTAAAAGAGATAGGACAAAGCTAGGTAAAAAATGTAAACACGGTTGTGAAGAAAACAAAAATAATTTGTGTGGTTAGTCTTGTGAACGTGGCGACTGCGCAAAGTTTTATAATATTATACATGTTGATGAAGTAAGTATCAGGGGATATTTAAGCACAATAAATCAAGCTGTAATGTCTTCTCCTTCTGAACGCGTTTTGCAACAAATCGCTAACAAATGTAGCAATTCTTCAACGTGCAGTGAATTTGAGAGAAGCTTCCCAATTCCATAATGTCATTTTGGTACAATGACAATATCACGTGTAATCAAATTTCAAAAGTACAATTTAGCACGAAAATTGTTATGAACTACGTTTTACCGAAGATAAACCGTTGTATAGCGAATTTAAGGAAATTATGTAAATACAGCCACACGTGAGCTATTCCAATTTGATATATTCGGAACTCCAGCCCGCCGCTCGCCCTCTCGCGAACGAACGAAGCACCAGTGAAGCGAGTACGGCGGCGGAGATGGTGGCAGGAACTGTCATACTTGGTGCAGCTGTTACCGCATGGTTCTAGTTTTAATGGAACAAGCGAGCGGGCTCCCTATTGAAAAAGGCTTGTTACCGGAAATTTTATTTCCAGTAAACTATAAGTTTACTGGATTATAGGACCCTTTGCACTTCCGGTAAAACCAAAATTTACCGGAATGTCGCCGGATTTTTACCGCAATGTCACCAAACGTTTTTACTGGAATGTCACTAGTTTCTTTTACCAGAAAAGCATTTCCAGTAAAAAATCTTTTTTATTGGATTGTAGGACTTTTTTTACTTCGAGTAAAACCGCAATTCACCGGAACTTACCGTGTTTTTTTTTTCTTTCGGATGTCAACGGAAGGCACTTAGGAAGAAACCTGTGAACCGTGGGTGGTATATGTTTAGAACATGCTGGACGATTCGGTGACAATTAAAGTGGTTACTTGATATAGACCTGAGGGCTCTATATATATTTAACAGGGTCTATACCAGTGAAACAATTTTCTCAGTTGTGAGACAAAAGCAATCAGGTCAAAAGGAACAACCAAGCTCTCTGTCGCAAAAAATATCTTTCAAGGTACTCACAATGCCGCTGGGTAAATTCCTAGATGTACGGTAGTTCAACTAATAAAACCGAGCAGGTACACCACACGGACACACACACATACTGTCAGTAGCACGTTTAGCGAAAGTGGCTGCCGGTGACATTCCAAGGAAATCTGGACACCCGCTGCCGGTGAAATTCCAGCGAAATCTGTTTGGCGGCAAATAATTTAGCAAAGACTGGTAAACTACGTTGGTTACGGATGAAAACGGGTGAAACTGTCCACCTTTTTGGATCGCCAAAAAAGTTCGCTGCACGCGCTTCTTGGAGAATTGCAACGTCGTCCCGAGCTAAAAACTCGCACTCACGAGAGTGCCACCCGAGTGGTCTCGTACCTGCTCTGGCCCAAACTTTTGCCTGTCGCAAATAGCAAGTTGCCGGTGATCGCTGCCCACCCTTTTGGATCGTCAAAACAGTTCGCTGCACGCACTTCTTGCAGGATTGCAACGTCGTCTCGAGCTAAAACACGCGCACTCACGAGAATGCCGCTGCATTGGCGGCCGCTATTACAAACTCAGTCCCCCTGCTCGTCTTGGCCAACCTCCGGACACAAAACGAGTTGCGCGGCCGGAACACGTATGGCGCCACCATAGAGGTGAACAGCAACGCTTTGTGTGGTCGTAGGCGCTCATTACTAAAAACTAAACAAAACAAAAATGAATCAAACTTCATTTAGCCCTAGCTTATATCTGCGTATTATTTCACTGAATACAAATTACGTAGTCTTAAAAATATGACTTTTTTTTTAAAGTTTATGTCAACCTCACACTCTTTAAATTTTATTTTTTTCCTGTTTTTTGCGCTTCTAAAACGAAACCGCTGCCTGCGCGCATGCGCGCTTGCGCTCTGCGTGCTCCGAAACCAGTGGACCGTTGTGGAGGCGTCTGTGGGTCTACTAGGACGATCGGTGCTTTCGGGCTTTCGCTCGCCTTCGGTGCGTCGAAGCGTCGGCGCCTCGATCATCGCACTGCGCGAACCTCAAACTTTCGGGCGGGCGAATGGAAGGCTTTTCGTGTCTTTGGACTACCTCATTCATGCGGTTCCGCAAAGTGGTGCCCAAGCAGCGTCGGGGACAAGAAGCACCAGATTCGTTCGGATCCCACTTGACGACGGTGAGTTTGAAAGTTTTCACCCCAATTGAAACTTTTCCTAAGCTGATCTTCCAGCCATAAATTTCACCATTTGAGGGTTTTGTACTCTTTTAGGTAATTGAATAAGTCTTTTTATTTTTTGAAATTCACAAAATGCCACCGTGATTTCATACACATGTTTCGGCGAGCGTTTTTAGCACGTGGTTTTGTGGATGAAGACCGCCCTGCAAATATTTTATGATCTGTAGACTATTGGCGAAAATCTCACCGCCTCCACCTCTCGTCGATTTCGTGCACAACCATGTAGATCCCCGTTGGAGTAAATTGTAATCTATATATAAATATACTTCTGCCCGTTTTATATTATTTGACAGAGTTCATATCTTATAATATCTTCACGTTTTAATTAATGTATCTCGTGTAGATGATTTGACAGCTCTGTGACTAGTTTGCCCCGTTTTATTTCTTTCAGAAATCAATATAAGGCTGGATAGTAAAATAATTTAATTTCGAAAGCCACTTTTAAAATCTCTTAAGATTTACGCATAGAAGGGCGGAATGCAGACAGCAGAGCTTGATGCCGAAATGTGCTATCCGTCCTTCGATGTGTAATTCTTTCGGAAGTTTTATACCTACCAACGCACTCCCTGAAAACAATTAAAACTCACGTTAGACATTTTGTATTCTTGTTTGGTGCACATAAAATAGCAACATTTGCATTATGTGTTCTATTTTTTTGTGTATCCATACAGATTCTCAAGGCATGAAAATCACTTCAACAAGCCTCAGGCACAAGGAACCCCGATAAACAAAATGTATAGTGTCCGTGGTCATTTTTTTGTGAAGTGCACTTAATTGCTGGCCAACCCATCAAGCTGAATACGTAACCATGAGCATGCTAGGTTCCGCCATAGTGATCTATGCAGTCTAATCTACGGTCAACTGTAATGTAAAACGAGAGTGGCTGGTGCGAAAAGGATGATAACAAAACAAAATGACAGTAGGAGCAGCACCTCTATGGAATGTTTCATAGCCCTGTTTCTCTTCTGCAAGTGTATGTGTTGCGACGAGACAAACTAATGTGTTCATACATCGTCCTGTGCAGATCCTGAGAGGATAGAGAACACACATACAGCAAAAGTGAGAAAGAACAATGAAGTGGCTGGTCCATCCCATGGGCATCATAGGATCTTGTTGGACACACCAAGAAACCTGGTTCAACTCGTGGTTCAACTTGACGGCGCAAGCGACAGGTATCGGAAGTTCATCGAGAGGCCAATAGAAATGAGAAATCTCAGTGGCCTACAGAGAGCAGGGTCCATGGGCCTACCAACCGGGGGGGCGGGGAGAGGGGGCAAGGAGGCGCTTGCCTTCCCAGTTCTTAGGGTGTGGGGAGGGGGCTAAGGCATATGTTTTGTCCCCCTCCCCCCCCCCTGAAACAGCCGCCACTGGGCAGAGCAAACATTGGCCGACGGCGTCCAAGAGATACCAAGGAAACAGCCCCCGGACATGGGTGAGGGAGGGGCAGAGGGGCAGAGGGGGAGGTCTGGTTTGCCCCTTCACTCAAGAGACAAGTTGGTACGCCACTGGCAAGGTCTATACATTATTAAGGAATATGTCTCTAAAGATTTTGGTTCAGGTTTGTAAGTAAGCAATGAATAAGTTTGCCCGAAGAACAATGCATTGTGTTAACTTTTTATTTGCATGGACCAGTCAGAATGACGCGAGCTTTCAACCGGGCATGAAATCTTTGGCTGTCCTTCTTGAGACCCTCGAGAGACAATGCTGTCCACTGCGTCAGCAGGTTGCTCGTTGCATGATTTTTATGGAGCAAGATCATAGACTAACAGAAGCCTCTGAGCATCCACTTTGTTTGGACAAGTTGTTAGCCTGCTGGAGGCCAACCTTTAGGCAGTTTATTTTTTAAGGGTGGAGGGAAGATTTGTTGCTTCGAACTAGTGATTCCAGGACCTTTGGCAGCTAGAATTCACACTACGTACAAGGAGAGTTTGATTCTTTGAGATCTCAAGTTTTGCTGGACAATATCAGACCCACTTAAAATTATGCATTATTTTCTTACTACACAGGTTCAACAATTGATGTTTTATCATAATATATGTTCAGGTTGGTATTTGAGATTCCACAACCAATAACCATTTAAATATCTTTTTAGACATACCTCACCGATATGCCTGTTTGCATTCAATTCTCCGGCAGGGCTGCATATTTACTTCACACTGGGTTTGCTTCTATGTAACACATATCAGAAATTATAATTACTGTGTTTTCATGCCACGAAAACATACATTTTTGTTTGCTATTACAGTATTTTTTCTTTACTATGGACATCTCCAGTTACTTATCGTTAGTCATTCATAATCATGAATCGAATGCCAAGATCACAAATAATAAACAATGAAGCTGGTATGTTATTTATTTTTGTCATTTGCAACTGGGAAAGGGAAAGAACTGCAAGTGATTCAGGCTGGAAACCCCTGAAAATTGTAATTATTGTCAGTCACCATTGTCTTATCTGACAATGGTGAACCTCTGGGTGAATTCTGTAACCGAAGAGATTTACTATTCTTTTTTGCCTCACTAATAGTTTCTTGTTTTTTTCCCCTTTTTTGCGTTTGTCTTTACAGAGACCACAGTAAAAAATTAAAAAAAAACACATTTAATTAACCCTTTTCATTCCGAGCTAGTTGTCCATAGTCCGTACTCCGGCTTTTTTTATTTAACGTGACGAGTTAGAATTGTATGGGGACACATATCAGTCCCCGAAACTATGACCTATATAGCGTGACCGAAGCGATCGACGATGTTAGCGAGACATGACTGTATTGTGTTTTTCAATAGCGAAGACAGATATTCTCGCGCCACAGTTGCATCTGAGTTTACGAAACTTTAAACAGTCACTTGGCGAACTATAGCAGTAATATTTGGTGCCCGCCGATAGCCTTTAAAGGTGAAAAAGCCCTGTGTCGTGTTCGCGCTAAAAGTGTCGCACATTGTATCTTCACTGTAGCATCTCTTGCTAACGTAAATACTGCGCGCAATATTAATTGTTTCCGCATGGCAACGCTTGTTTAAAGTGACAGTGTAAATTGTTTTCCCCTGTCATACAAATGACTCAATAAATGCGTCAACGAGTGCGAAAAATGCGGCATCTCTTTCGATTCCCTGGAAGACGCCGACGACAGGTAATGGACTGTCAACTGCTGGACACAAGGTAGGCAAGCAGAACTTACAATTCTCTGCCATAGCAAGTGGCATGGCACGCGCGAACCGTAAATTTCCAAACAAATCCTACCGCGGTACCGGCGGTACCGTGGTAGGGAGCAGCGGCAGGGCACGGCGGAGGACCTGCGCCATGTTGGATTTTGAGCGGCTTCGTCTTCGCAAACGGCTAGGAAGCCGCTCCAGCTAGCTCGATGGCGTCAAAAGTAATAATTAAAACGTTAGCGCTTCATTTTATGAACATGATTCTCGTTCTTTATTTTAGTTTCACAATCTATCGATAGAGCAAAGAGTCGCCGATTCGTTGCAGTAATGAGCGCCTCCGACCACGGAAGCGCTGCTGAGCTCTCAGTTTAGCCAGAAATCGACTTCATTGGGTCTATGGCAGTAACCGGGCACTGTCTTGGCTTCCTTGTCTTTAGCCGTTCCCCTTGCGTCGACTTCCAGTCAAGTTCGGTGTCCTGAAAACGAGAGTGGCATCCGGTCCTATTCCAGCGACGGGTAATCGAAAGTGGTTCTGATAAAACGTACAGCGAAACTGGCTGCCGGTAATATTTCCACCAAAGACTGGTAAACGACGCTGGTTTCTGGTGAAAATGAGTGGAAATTAACCCGTTTCCACCGAATGTCACTGGAATGTTTTGCCGGATTCTAACCGAAAGTGGCTCCGGTAAAACGGCCAGCGAAATCTGGTAACTTAAAGTGGCGGCCGGTAATATTTCCACCAAAAAACTGGTAAACTACGCCGGTTTCTGGTGAAAATGAGTGGAAACTAACCCGTTTCCATTCAATGTCACTGGAAGTTTTTGCCGGATTTTTCGATACAAATTGTGTTCCGCATCGCAACTTCTAAACGTCAACAAGTTCATTTTTTAGCGCACGTCAACATCTCCATCACCTGTGATATGTTTCAGCCCTGACGACTTAGAACCCTCTTGGAACTACCGCCCCGCCATACCATCTTGGAACTGTCGCCCCGCCATCTACACAGTTGGAGTTGAGAATAGACAAAGGAGGTGGCTATTTCATAATGGTTTCTGGTAGGAGAATTTACCATTCCAAGAGGAAAGACACTTTTAACAACATCTACTTAATATATATATAATAACCTTTTTCTTACCAGTAATTAAGCATAAATAGTGACACTAATTTCAAAGAAGATCGAGAAGTAAATAAGAAAACATAGACAACCACTCTTAGCGTACGATTACGGCCCCAAATGGCGGGTGAAGGTGTTGTGAAGGACAGAGCGAAATATACCTTTAATGAGGCGAGCATCCGCTTCAATATTAAAATAAAAATGTAACGTGGCATGGTTTACGTTTATAGGGAGTTTTAGAATAGCGCACGCTAAAGCTTTGCGTACGCAAAGAATAGCGTCGTCGTAACTGCGCATGCTCCAAACGCAAACCAGGTTTCGCGCTTTACGTGCGCAATTTTAGCGTGCGCTATTTCTCGGAAATAGCGTGCATACACAAAGGGTCTTTGCGGTCTTTGCGCTCCTCTAAGGAGGATTCGTGATGAGAAGTTGGCTAAAGCCAAGACGAGCACAGTTAAAAAAATGGCGGCCCCCAAGACCATGGTTGCGGCTGCGGTCGCTTTAGCGGCGTCGTAAGGCGACGTCGGTGGCAATCCTCGCGACTGCGATTTTTAATACGGGACGACATTGCAACTCTGTTTGGGAAACCCAGTAGGGTGGGAAACGATCACCGGCAACTTGATGCTTGCGACGAGCGAACATTTATCGGTGTAGGTCAGTTCTCTTGCCGAGGCGACGCATGCGGCGGACACGACCGGTCGACCGCTCGCGTTGCACTCTCACGTTCAAACAAATGTAAAATTGTTACTCTGGACCAAAAATCTTGTTTTTTCTCAAGTTGCGGCATTTCGTGTGTGAAATAAAAATCGTGACTGTATCTTGGTGGCGTTGCAAGCGCGAGATGGTCAGGCTTTTTGCGTCGCGGCGAAGAAACGCTATTCTAAAACTCTCTTGCTTCGCGTGCGCTAAAGCAAGCGCTAAATTTAGCGCCAGCGTGCGTTAAAATTGCGTACGTTATTCTAAAACTCCCTTATTTCGCAATGCAGCAAAATCGAACACCAGCGCAAGGCATATTACTGCGGCAGTGAGTAACTCTACAACAGTCATAACTTTTGGGCGGAACAAATAGCTTTTGCAATTAGTCTCAACGTTTCAAACACAGTTATTAAAGAGTGGAACCGGTACACTGCACTTAACATATATTCTGCGATAGCCAGTCATATGCACTGAACATTCTACCACTCATAAAAACATGTTTTATATTTTATTGAATGCACGTGAAAATACGATTACAAATATGTGTCAGTGTTTTCCGTCATACTGAGTGCGTCATTTCAATGACAACAGGAATTGCAACTTGCATAAGCAATTATCGCTACGTATTTTTAAGCTCAGCTTTATTTCCCCTTGTAGTGTCCCACGCATGCGCAGCTTGACAAACACAGAGCTCTACCGATTGATCGAATAGTGTGCTGAATCATCCTACAGCTACTGAATGAAATAGACAGAGGTTTCTTCGAGGAAGATCATCTTCAACGATTCGGCCTTCCAAAAAAAAAAACAACGATGGTACCGAAGAAGAAATTTGAGACCTAGATCACTTCGATTACAAGACTGTACAGCTAAATCAAACAGAAAACCTGGGGGTGTTCGGCGAGAGATTGAGTGCTGGCAGTTCGGATCGAACTCGTGTCCTCACCTAACGAGCACGAGTCTCAGCCGAACGCCGTAAGCTCTCCGTTCTGTGTCCTGCCCTGACCTGCAAAAAGGAAAAATTCAACACTACGGCCTTCGCACGAAGCTTATATGGTCCTGAGATTCACCCAGTTCTTGTGAAAAAAGAAAAGGAAAAGACTGTCCTGCAAATAAGGAAAATATAAAGCTTGAAATATCTTCCTTTAATTTCAAGTTGCGCACTTGCGTTGAGATGCGTTCAGACGGTTCAAGTTTTTGGTAGCAGGCGCTGCATTTTCTGTGCAAGTTTTGACACCACCTTAATAAGGGCTGCCAAAAAAAATGGTCTAACTAAATTGCTTGAAATCAATATTTAAAATGCGACGCAGCCCTAAACGTATCTTTAGATTCATCCTAAGATACAGGACAGAAGAGTATGGTGTCGCTTGTTCCTAAGCATTTAAAAAGGAGACAACTTGGCTGATAAAATTAGGTGAGCGAAGGTAAAAAATGACATACATTTATAGTAGTTAGTAAGTATACATTTGTATACAACAAATTATTACACAATCGTTTTCTTTTACCACGTATTTCTTAAGACGGCAGGTAAATTTTCCGTTGTGAATTCTTCAAATTTTTTTTTGCTCAGAAATCGCTTTTTAGTAATATTTATGGATAACTTTGGTCTTATTTGCTCCTCCACACCTTGCTTCTACGGAAACCAAATAGGTATAATTCAGATGAACAGAAATATATTGTTTTGGATGAATCACGTGCAAAATCTGAGATGCTGGATTTAATTCCTGCTTCTTTGCGGAATATTTAGGTTAATTAAAATGACAGAGGAAAACCTCAAAATATATAGAACGTAAAATAAATAAAACACTGGGCAAGTATGTATATATATATATATATATATATATATATATATTTATAGGTGAGGCAGAGTAGTTTGAGAACAATGGACAGGGAAAATGTAATAAGTCAGAGATCCGTACTTGCGGAGTTGCTATGCTAAGAGTTTATTGTATGTATTACGCACAGTTTAGCCGAGAGCTCGGCTTCGTCAGGAGATCATACATGTGAGGACATCAGACTGATGCCCTCACATGTATGATATCCCTGACGAAGCCGAGCCCCTCTCGACAACGGACCATGAATGAGCTGACATACAGTAGACGACTCGCAGTATCAGACTATAATCCGTAATATATATGCATATATATATATATATATATATATATATATATATATATATATATATATATATATATATATATATATATATATATATATATATATATAGGTGTTTCACGAAAGGTGGACAGATTCGATATTGCAAAAACTGCGCGTCGCAACAAAAAAAGGTTTGCGTCTTTTTGGTCCTGAGCCAGGGGCCTATTTAGGAAAATTACTAAAGTGCGAGATAATTAAATTGGTAATTATTTTGCGTAATTAACTTTTTTAATATTGTGTTTAAGGGCATAGTTCCAATTAGAAAATTGCTCAGCGTCATCGAAAATCACTAAATCAACAAATTGCAGAACGATAGAAGGCACGCGAAGCATTTTACGGCTTTTGAAAAACCGTAAAAATTCGACGGGATTTTCAAGTTTCGGTTTGCTATCGCAGCGCATCTCCGCCCCGGCAGCAGCGCGCCGTGGAAGATAGTGCATCCGTGTCCCGCTCTCGCGCTTGGAACTGCCAGCCATCGCGCGAGTGCGATCCAGCGGAGGCTCGACCGTCTGCGCTAGTCATCGCTGCGTCATCGCGCGACGCAGCGGGGCTGGTTGCACTATCTCTCCACGGGGCGCGGTGCCGCCGGGGCTGAGGTGCGCTCCGATAACAAACCGAAAATTAAAAACCCGTTGAATTTGTACGGTTTTTCAGAGAGCCGTAGGATGCTTCGCGTGCTTCTATCGTTGTGCAATTTGTTGATTTAGTGTTTTTGACGATGCTGAGCAATTTTCTAATTAAAACCATGCCCTTAAACGCAATATTTAAAAAATAATTACGCAGAAATAATTAACAATTTAATTATCTCGGGCGTTAATAATATTTTTAAAAGGCCTGGCCCGGGACCAAAACGACAGAAGCCTTTTTTGGTGCGACGCGTAGTTTTCGCAATATATATATACTTGTGCATATATATATATATATATATATATATATATATATATATATATATATATATATTGTAGTAGTAAGCAAGGAGAAGAAGAAGAGTGGAGAGAGAAGCGTGCTCTCGAGCTGAGTGGAGCCAGAAGAAGAACGTCGATTGGTCCCAGAATAAACCGTTACAATTTGGCGGCAGCGGTGAGATGCCGACTAAAACACGTCAAGGACTTCTGCAGTCAAGAGGGGAACTTTCCAGTGAGCCCTCTCCCTCGAGCCAGCTATGGGATGACACCGGTTCGCAGTCGAATGTGGATACAATAGACACTCATACGACAGTGGTGACACTCGGAGTTCTGGAAGGACGACTGAAACGACAAACGCAAACAATCATGGCCGCTACGCAGCAACGGTCAGACGATTCGATTGCAAAATATGCCGACATCTGTCAACGAGTAGCTGCTCTGGAAGCACTTGGGCAACCGCCACAACCAACAGTCGCCGCAATTGTGCAAACTCTTTCCCCAAACCAGACTGTCACTGCACCAGCTGCACAGCACCATTTCAAGTTGAAGCCGTTCGATGGTGAAACCCTCTAGGATCTTTACCTACAGCAGGTCAACATAATTGCCGATCCGAACCATTGGACCGAACATGACAAGGCACGCGCTGTCATCGCCCAACTTGATGGTCCGGCGCTCAAGATACTTTAGTCGCAACCCTACGTGATCGTTTTAGTGATGACCACCTACAACAGGTATACCACGCAGAGTCACAACGTCAAGAATCAAGTGAGAGTTTACCGGAACTTGCGTCAAGTGTAGAACGCCTAACCTACAAATCATTTCCCGGAGCAACACCCGATACCTTAAATCGTGCCGGCATGGCCGCGTTCGTGGATGCTATAAATGATCCCGAGGTTCAAAGGTTTGTTCGCCTGGCAAGACCGGACACAATACGCGCAGCTCTCGGCCACACCATGGAAATGAGTGGTGCTCAGTGGGCGACCAATTGCACGCAGCTGTCAACACCCCACGGAGTCCAAGTACAAGCATCGTCAATCCCACAAGGGACACGCCCGCATGCTGCGTCTGCCCATTCACGGAGAAATGCCAATGGGTCGTGCTACCGATACGGACGTCGCGGTCATTTTGCAATCGAATGCGCGACTGCTTCTTCCTCGTCGGCAGGGCCGGATGTAAATGTTCAAAGACCCCTTGTATCAGTTACAAGTCACCTAACATCAGTTCCTTTGCATCCTGTACTGGTCGAACACTTGGGGATTGTAGACGCACTTTTTGACACTGGGGCAGCTGTCAATGATATCGATAAGTCCTTCCTTCCTTCAAACGTTGAGGTCTCTTCCGACTACCCAGCACTATTCAAGGCCCATGGTACTATAAACACCAACTGCGGGAAAAGTTCGATTAAGCATCACAGTATTCGGTCGCACATCCGTTGAAGAGTTTGTCGTACTCCCAAATTGTGTCTGTCCCGTGAATCATGTGTACGGTTGGTGTGCTAAAGCCGGCTTGTTTTATTTAAAAGATTCGGCCAGTATTCAGGAGAGCCTGCTTATTACTGGGAAACCGCGTGCTCATGGTGCATGCCATAGCTTTGCGCCATTTCGGCGGCTTTGGAATTATTATATGAGCCTTTGTGCATTTCTTTTTATTCTCTGCTTAGGCGGTTTTGTCGAAACTCCATGAAATTCCGGAGGTCGTGGATGGAATAAAACGATTACCGCATGCCTTTCAACAATCCACTTTTGTACTTGAAAAAGAGACTTGGGATGTACGCATTGCTGCTACGACAGTGATACAGGCAGAAACAGCCATATGGGTCAACGTGAAAGCAAAACTACCTCATCTTAACGGGGACATTGTCTATCAGGCACCGCGGATTTCAAGGCCTGATTGCGAAGTAGCAGCACCTCGAATGTTGACTACGTGTACTGGTGGTTGTTTCAGCATCCTGATGATGAATGTCGGGCGTACCCCTGCAAAGCTTAAACAAGGACACCACGTCGGCGAGTCGTTACTCTTCCCTTCGCTAGAGTTTTTGACAGCAACTGTCGATCGAGCACGACCACCAGCACAAGCTTTAAATCAGAGTGACCAGCTACCTTGGGATGTTTAGTTTTGGTTCATTCTTTGACGAATATCAGGTTGACTTACTCAAGAGACTCAGTACGACTCACCGCACATGTCTGGCCCTTACTCCCGACAAACTGGGATGTACGCATCTTGTGGAACACAAGACTGACACAAGTGAGCATGCTTCTATTCGGCAGCCCTTACGTCGACTGGCTCGTGCCGAATACGAAGTTATTCGAACACAGCTCGCTGGCATGCTTAGTCAAGGGTTTTTCACACCACCGAACAGCCCGTAGTCGTCACCGGTTGTAAAGTGTGCGCAAAAAAATGGATCTATTTGTTTTTGTGTTGATTATAAAAATATTAACAGTATCCCAAAACAGGACGTCTACCTCTTAGCCCGTCTTGATGATTCGCTTGACAGACTACGAGGCGCCAGATACTTTACGACTCTTGACCTGTTATCCGGGTATTGTCAAGTTCCTTTAAAACCGGAGGATGCTGAAAAATCTGCGTTTGTAACTCCCGCTGGACTTTATCACTTCACACGATTGCCATTTGACCTTTGTAACGCTCCAGCTACATTCCAACGGCTCATAGATAAGGTTCTAGGCCACCTCAAATGGACCATGGCACTAGTTTACCTTGGCAACATTATTGTCTACGCTAGAACTTTCGGAGAACACAACCGAAGGCTCAAACTTGTTCTCGATGCACTCCATTAAGCGAACTTGCGGATCAAACAAAACGGACGTCTGAAGGTGAGGCCAGAAGTAGCGTCGCCTAATTCGAGCGATATGTTTTTTAAATTCCATGTGTCCTGAAGTGGGATCATCATGAAACGATTGAAGAATGTCCTTGCACATTTGGCGAGGAACCACAACTAGCCATCTGTTGCCTTCACGGGAAAGGTTATGCCGGTAGAGTACATTATCTTGAAAGGAAAAGTGCTGTAACTGTTTGTGCAACTTTTTATTAAGGAAGTGAGTCAGTTTATTGAGATGCTCGATTATTTCTTTGATTCATGGATCTTTCGATTGCCCCAAAGTAATATGTTCATAGTTGACAGCGGAAACATCAAATACATCGTCCATGTTTTCGAGACGTTCATCAGGTTCGTCTACGGGGCATCGAGACAGGCCGTCAGCGTCTGCATGTTTGCGACCAGATTTGTATACTACTGTATAATTGTACTCCTGAAGTGCAAGAGTCCATCGACCAAGTCTTCCAGCGAGGTCTTTTGGGAAGAGAGCCAACATAAGGCGTGGTGGTGATGATGAAAATGAGGGTGATGGCTATATATATATATATATATATATATATATATATATATATTAGCTGGACATTGAATTTCATGAGACAAACCGTCTTTTCAATTGCGACTTCTAGCAACAGACTTTCTGCCAGAAGGCATGTTCTCACATCCTTGTTTGTAACTTTACTTTTTAGGTGTTCACGCAATCGAACATATCTCAAAAAAGAGTTACTTTTTTATTTAATGGAAAATACTTTATAAGAACTTCAAGTGCATCGATCACGACTTTTGAAAAGTATTGCCATGCTCTCTCTAATTGCTTAAGACGTAATGTAACAACAAACAATAAGGCTATGAGAAGTACGAGATTCGCACTAAAACCTAGACATACTGACTTAGTTGATGATGATGTTCATGTAATAGAAATATAGGCTCCATATCTTTTGCCATCAGTCATCATAAATAAATTATTTGCGTGGTCGCTGGTCAAGCGGACAATTCGCGTCTACCCTAGGCATTTGACTCTCTCGTGAGTATCATCAATTCACACTTGTCCACTTGGTCATCCGGGTCACACTTTCCAGACATCGGTATACCCTAGAAACAGAAAAAACAAATGATCAAAATCACTTTTTTGTTTACGTTTTTCCTGCTTCTAATGAACAGATATTATCGAAAAACAATGTCGAGAATGTACCGTCGCCGTCACGTCGGTAAATAACCGATCTGAATCATATATGACTGAATCTAGGCCAGCTTTACTGTGATATAAACATTCTCTAATGCACCGAAGGTATCAGCAGCCTGTCATAAGCAGTGAAAAGAAGTTTAGAGACCGGTTGTAGCGCACTCGGTTGTAACCAAACGCAAGTATGTAAACCAGCCTTTAGATATTTCTCTGCTGCGGTGAGCGAAATCTTGTGAACAATTTTTCGTAGGAAGACAAATGGCAAAAAGACAAGCATACTTCCTTACAATGTACATTTTTACGTGTAAAACATATTTTAAAAAATGGTGACCCTATACGTGAGTGCTCTCCTCACTGCGTACTTAACGAACTCGGCGGACTTTCGACTGGGCTATAGTCTACGTGATCCGTCGGATAATTATAATTACTTAAAATTACGTAATAAACTTTTTAGTTATTGGTTTTATGAGTCATGTGGTAATTGATGTTTCAAATTCGAGTCACTAATAATGGCCAGATCAATTTATATAACCTGTAAAAAGGAAAGGATCGTGGAGATACGTAGCGAAACGTTTTTGAATATTTCTCGGGAACTCAAAATAATAAGGCGCACGAAGTGCACCTTATCATATAGAAGAGTGACGTACCCGTGCCGGCCACCTCTTCAATGTCCAGGAAGCGTGTAGTTGGTGGAAGCGTCGACCGGACGCTGCCTAGATAACGCCGAAGTGCCACTCACTCTTGTCCGGATTATATTTGTGCCTCACATTACATAATCAAGCGCGCTTCAATGTTCGCACTTCTGAACTGCCGACAGACCCGCGAATACTTCTGGAGGAATATCTGAACGACTACTGCCCTTTCGCCAATTGTATAAATTGATGTAGCCATCATTAGCGATTGGTTTTAGAATTGCAATTTGAACGTAACGAGCAATTCTTGAAAAGTTATTTAGGTTATTTTAGTTGATTAGCCGACGAATCGGGATAAATATTATGCCGTCTCAAGTCAGTCGAGCACGTCAATTGTCAGTGGAGACTGCACCTATGTAAGGGTCACCTACCTTTTGTGAAACATTTGACAGAAGCGGTGAGAAGTATCGTGTATATGGATAAACAAAGACGTTAATTTTATACGTCAATGCTTAAGATCGAAAAAGGAGCCAACATATAGAGAGCTGGCTCGAGATATTTTTCGCCTGACGTAATATTAAAAAGCCTGATATTTCTTCAGTAACAAATCTTTGTGTCCGAGGCTTTCCTTGCCATTATGTTGAGAACAAAGCGGGGTAGGTTTAATGCACTGTATTTTAAAACTAGAGTTAGCTCTAAGTTTCTAAATTAAAAGGGTACTGCTTTTGGACGTACCGCTTTTGGAGCTTCGGTCGGGATCAACCCAGTCTTTTTCCAGAAGTTCAAGAATATGTCGCTGGTCAAGTGAAGATGATTCTGATATACCTTGCGTCCCCCTGTTGTTGAGATAATATTGTAATGATAATTAAAATATATATAGCTGATGAGTTTTCACATTGGAAAAAACCCGCTTTTATGTGTTTCTCAGTCTGAAGCTTTCATCAGGGGGATGGAACATGACAAATCTGGTGACGCCAAATAACACTTCAAGCAAATCGTCACCCTCCATAGCAAAAGTCACGCAAAGATAAAGCTGTTCAAAATTTCTTTACGTTATTGACAAGGAGTCCTGATCAAACTTCCACTTTCGTGAGACACCGTTCATGTTTCTTACGTTTCAGATCACTGACAACATAAGAGAGGTAGGCAGGAGACATTTCCAAACCTATGCAGAAAGCAAGTCGCCTGCCTCTTCCGCAGGTGTTGCGGTGACGTCAGAACAACACCGAGCTCTGATTCTCTCTGATTGAAGGATAGCGGGTAGAACTCAATTTAACTTGCTTTGAAGTTTACCCACTATTACTAAATCAGGAGGCAATTAGAACTCGGTGTCCTTGCGTCACCCTAACCTTGCAAAAGAAGCAGACGACCTTGCGCTCCGCATTGCTTTTCCTAACGCGCACGCTGCCTTTACCATATAAAAGTTATTCAGAGGAGGGTGACCCTTGCAGTTCCCATGCTACCTAAATATAAATTACTATAGCGACACGCGTGTTTATTTAAACAGAGGTCACTAGATTGATTTTGAAACTAATCAAGCAGCGCCGGATGTGCATTGTCACGGCGCTCATGGTCTTTCTGCGTTTGCAACAGTCGTGCACAGTGAAAGCTCCTTTTGTTTTCTATGCCTGATGGATTTTGCCGACGAGAGCAAATCCAGAAAAAAGACGAAGTCCCCGCCGATGAACTTTTGGCGCTTCTCGATCGGCTAGATATCGGATTGTAGCGACGGATGCGTTGAAACTTAAAGTAAAAAAAACATCGTTAGCTTTATTAAGTTCCTATTAAAACCCATAATTATTAGCACATTATTTGTTTTTTGTTTTTCATTCTGCGATGTTTGCATCAGTCCGGTTCATTAACCCTTTCGGGCAGCAGAAGATCGAACTGTCACGCCGACAGTGGTTCACTTCTTCCGTTTGAACAGCAGACATAAATCATTTGCGTGTTTTAAACGCAGCGTTCGGCTGACCGTATGTAGCCAGACGCTGACGCAGTGATTATGTTCCATCTGCGATGCCAGCATCATCAATGTAAATGATGGGAGTAATACAATTTACAGACCTTGTGTTGAATTTAAACACCGAGCTCTTGGAAAAACAGGCTGGAACAAGAGCCCCATAATTTGATCTCGTTGGCCAATATTTATGGTTGGTCGGTGAGTTTCTTTTACTTTCAATCGCTCGTGCATGCTAATGCCAGATACAAAAAACCTGGAATTGCGTTTATGCCACTGCTCTTTCGTACATTAAAAAACGTTTAGAGAAGCAAAAAATATGCTAAAGTTTTATTAACCTTAATAGTGCTTGCGGCATTACTAATTAAGGTATACAACGCAAGCAAAACGAAATTGCAGTACCTAACTTATTATCGCATACTTTCTAACGACTAGTTTTGGGTCTTTTTTTTTTAATAGGGCGATGGAGTTTACTTTTTCCTCAAATGTATCTGCTGATTCCATACAGTGCATGTCGGCAACGGACTTCTTCTTTCGTGCTCTGGTGTGGATTAAACAAACCTGTTTGTTCTTTAAACCGCGACTTCTAAGTAGGAGTGCGACAGATTAGTGTCACATTTGAGTGTTGTACGTGCCAAATTAACAAAGGTTATCCTGCACGCCCCAGCAAAGGACTGAGGATAAATTTCCGCTTCCAGGGGATATTTTTGCGTGCAACCGAAATCTCGGTTACATGGCGCCTCCTCTGCAATAAGCATCCGTCAGATTGCGGGCTCCTTGCACGGGGATTCGAACCTGCCACCTTAGGATCCATAGGCCGGCGCCTTGCCTCCTGACTCTGTACCGAGGCGGCAACGAAGTAAAACAACACAGTGCTAAAAAGTGCTAATTAATAATGTCAATTTATCACTTCAACGCTTGAAGGCAAAATAAGGTCTAACTATTAAAAAACGGTTACAGAGCAGGCTAGCTGGTATACGTTATAAATTACAATTAAAACCTGAGACTCTTGTTTGTAAACCGGAACACTCGTGAAGGGAAAAGTAAAATGGGCCAACGTCTCAACGAAAAAATTGTCAAGGTGCAGGCGAGCTGGTGTATGTTGATAATACTGCACAAATCCTGAGCCTGGTAAGGAAACTTGGAAAAAAATTAAGAACTCTGTATTCTGCACTCTGGAAGGACGTTCAGACGTCCTTGCAGAGTACAATGTTGAACTTTGTAGTGCAGAAGGTCTTCTTTGTGGTTGTCCTGGAAAGAGAGAGGCGTAACGGTGTGCGTTGGCGGTGACCTTGGTAGGTAACAATAAAAGTTATGGACGTAATAAAATTTGCTAGCTGAACTCGAGACGTTTGTCTGTCCCCTTATGTCTGTGTCTTACATTTTTTCCAAGATTCCTTCCCAGTCTTAGGATTTTACCAACATGATCAACGTCTCAACGTTGTCTCTCCCTTTTGAGGCGTTGCCTGTTCCCTTTTTTCCTCCCTCACGAGTGTTCTGTTTTTCAAAGCAGAGTCTCATAGTTTCAATCATAATGCCCAAGTATTATATTCTGTTATCCACACAGCGAGTTGAAACATTATCATCTATAGCAGGAATCTCCAAACACCGGCCCGATGGCCATCGGGCACGTGGATGTCTTCCGACATGCCCTCGGCTGACCGCCGTCTTTCCATTGAAGCCCGGCCCGCTGCCCGCTTCCAGCAGTGCAAAATCATGAATGCGTAAAGAAACGGTGCCGAGACGCGCTCGAAATTCGCAACCTAAGATACCAAAAAAACGAGAGAAACTGCGTTGTAGCGCGGGTCGTCTCGCCATATAATTAATTGAAAATTGTCATCGCCGGCATTACAATTCTTAATCCCTTGCTTCACGTCTGCGTAACTGTGTTAAAATGCTATTGCATGCTCAGATATTTTTAGCTTAGTGTCCTATGTTACAACTATTTCAAATTTTCAGCACTTGTTTTATCATTCTCATTAGTCTTAAGCACAGCGCGAATGTACCAAAGTTTCTATCCGCCTTGCTTTATGACTGGTGAGTTTTTCTACGCCACAAGTGTTATGCAATGTCATAATGAACTAGACATAAAATTTCAAATCGAAGCCTATGTATTAATCGACCTTATGAGTTTTTTTAATATTTACTCTAATATTAATTATTGTTTTTGTTTAAATCGTTATCTAGGTTTATTTATTTAGTACTTATTCGATAAATATTTTCCCCAGTCAATCGAGTCTGCTGCAGTTCGCTAATCCGACCCTTTTTCCGAAACGGTTGCAGACCTCTGGCCGATAGCCAAGTTTCATTTTTGCTAGCGTGCTGCTGTCACGATCATTCTTGAGCTCACAAGAGCATGGTTCGCTTGAAACGAAAGGTCCATCATCAATGACGAGTATGATACCAGACAAATGAAAGGCGAAGATTGCAACAAAAGAAAAAAAGAAAGAAAGAAAGAAAGAAAGAAAGAAAGAAAGAAAGAAAGAAAGGAATAAAGAAATAAAGAAAGAAAGAAAGGAGAAAGAAAGAAGAAGAAAGAAAGGAAGAAATAAAGTAAGAAAGGTGTCGATAGTACGGCCTGTATTAAGCAGGAACTATACCGATACAGATGAAATAATTGAAAGAGTATATTTTTTCCATGATTTCGTCTTGAATCTGCCGGTCATGCAACATCATGACTAAGTTTCTCTAATTGTCTGCTGCCAATAGACCCTTTCGAAATCCCATCACACAACATTGTCGGTCTATATTTCCTGAACACAAAGTGTGTGACGGAAATCTGAGTCCTTGCCTGGTACTGATGCAGTACTCGTCTTCGATGCCAACTGAGCCGAATTCCCTCCGAACACTGACGCAGGATTTGTAACCAATATATGCTCAGAGCATGGACATTGCTCACAGTACGTGTGCAAACAATGGTCTTCTCATATAATTCGTGACGGAGCTGCAAAGTGCCACCGACATCTAAAGATGGACTATTCTGAGAGACTGCTTTGTCTTCCTGTAAGTACGCGGAATTTCAAGTGAAAATAACGATATACGCAAAACTGCATGCGGAACAGTCATTTTTGTCAAACTCCCTGACGTTACAAGTCTGCGTTCCAGCTGCATATACCGCACTTTATGAATCGATCGGAAAGTCTGATTAGCAACCTGTACACAAGGAGATGGTCTTACGCTTTGATACACGTCAGCTGTTGCCTTTATTTGTTCCCGCGCGTCAAGGGGGATTGTCACTGTTGTATTTGTTTGTAGTCCGCAAATTGCCACTGGGGCACTGAGCTGTCGTCTGTAAAGCGCTGCTTTAGAGTGAAGTGGTTCTGACGGAAATGACTCACCTGTGATCATGCTGATAATCAATCCTATGGAAATGGTGAACAGGACGCTGAACAGGTTACTCCAATATGAAGACAGTTGGAACAGGATAAATGTGCCGCTGGTACTAGTAAAAGAAATTGTGTTATTTCGGTGAGTTCTTGCTGCTCTATGTGGCATCTATCATCTAAGCGTGTTTATTGCGCCATCGACGCAAGCATTTCAAACGCCTTCAGGAAGACTGCTTTCACACGATTGGTGAACCATATTGAAATATGGAGTTTACGCATGACACGAAGCAAGAACGAATTCATTTGTTTTGACAAATTCTGCGGTCTAGGTTTCGAAATGTTACACAATTAGAATCGTATACATTGCTGCTGGTCTGCAGGCGAACGTCTTGACTGAGTTAAAATTGTATGGCTTCGTAATAAAGGCCTAATACAATGGGAGTGTTTTAGAATGCACATGGTGGGAATGGAGCAGCAATATAAGTGTGCCGATGTTCTCCTTACTGTTTCTCTCTCGATAGCAAGGTGCTCGATTTTCACATGTATACACTTTTTCACACTTATAATAGTAACCTTTCAATAAAGAAACATCAAGCAAGCATCGTCAATTTAATTGTATATTGCGCATTCTAGTCATATTAAGTTTAAGAAATCACGCAACAGCACCGAATGCTAAACCGAAAATCCATTAGCAACATCGCCAGAAACATTACTTAAGTTCAAAGTGGATAGTTTTATTGTTATTTCTTCACAACAATCTAGGCCTCGGCGCTTTTTTTTAATTTTGCTTATAAGACTTGTTTCAATTTTTGCTGAGGATGCTGACTACGCAATATCAGACACGATGGCATTGTTTCAATTTAATATACACGGTTCTTCTGTTAGTCGTTCCAGAGTATAAAAAAGAGAACGTGTATTGTGGGTACCTAGCACTTGGGCCGACTTATTGGCCATAACGGCCAACAGAAAAAAGAAGTAAAATCACATCAATATTTCATTAATTCACTAAAATAATGAACATTATATATTTTACTTCTTGGGGGCATAGTTTATTTGAACCATATCTGCTCGGCCTCAATACGAACTAGACGTGCCGTGAAATTTCTATTAAAGAATTTGCAGCGGACACAAAGGGAGAGAAATATCACCCTGGCTTGAAATTAAAACTAAGTGGGCAAGGAGCGGCCCTATCGCAGCCGTATTCACTTGCGGAGTCGGAGGTGAACGCTGGAATTGACATCAACAACGCTGTTTGCTGAATAAGCGTCAGTTTGAAGCCGTGTACAAGGTTGACATTTCTCGCCCGCACAGATCGAATAATTTTTAATGGAAATTTCACGGCACGCATTGACGGCCTATAGTCAATTTCCAAATGCATTGTCCCAAAAATGGAAATTTACAAAAAAATGTTTGAATCAAGACTTTCGAGCTACTTTCCTAACTAATTAATTCATTACGAATTTTTGCTAGTAACTCCTATGGCGACCAACCTAGTAAATAAAATTTTCCGCTCTATACTTCTCTCCAGTGGTAAAAATACCTAACGCAAAGCTTCTATCAAAACGACTACTGACTGAAGGAAAACAAAAAGAACACTGGACAAAATTTCAACATAATGCATACCAAGGGTTTAAATCTTTGTGATGGAGACCTTTATCAGAAGCAGCCGGCCTTTTGTGAACGTTTAGACGTTCTACGTTTGCAAAAGCACCACTTCGTTGTGGTGCCCTTGCACAAATATTTAGAGCTGTTTATATGATTTCAAAACGAATGTCCATTAGCTGAATCTTTAACCAACAGTATTACACCCTTCAAACATCTTCTTGCTACATGTGGCAGCAAACTCCTATTGTACGCATTATGAGATTCAGTTTTAAAAACATGTGCGTAAATCGAGCTTTGCAAATAATAGGATGACCAAGCGATCGCGTATACATTTCATATGAAGTTTTCGTCGGCTGGAATGTGTGCGACATACACTACGATTTCTATGCACAATTCCCCAATTTTTAGGTTTCAATAATCCGTAGATTATTGAAACTTAGGATTGCTTAAAATGAAATTGTTCGTAAGAGTATTGGAGAACAAGGAACAAATGAAAAGGCGTATTGTACTTATGGGGAAAAGAGTCATCCACGGTTGTTTGTAGACTTGTGGTGTTCACTGGGCAGTAGTCGACGGTGACCGGCATTCGAGTCGGTTTTACGCCAAGGCGGAGTTTCTCCACCATAAGCCACATCTGAAGAATGATAGCAAGCAGTGTGGCAATTCCTGCTCCCTGAAACGTAAGGAATGCTTTATAAGAGTGGAGTAGACAATATGCAGCAAAATGTGCAACATACTCCGATGAAAAAATAAATTGGTTGTGGCTAACAATGATATTTTTAAAACGTTATTAAGATATTGAAATTACTTCGAAGTCTTCTTTTGCAAAATAATATATGTATATATGTATTTATATATATATGTATATATATATATTTAAGAGCATATAAAAATAATCATAAAAATTGCGGCAGCACAATAACCTTTCTGGAATCATGATCAAAAACGGCGCATTTCATAGCGCAGCCAAGGGTTGGGCAGTAATCCGATAGTATTTCAAAAATACATTATGTACTTATGTTTCAGTATATCGATACAATTTTTCATCAGTACTTCATATTTCAGTAACAAAATACATTTTCGCTTGTATTCTTAGTATCGCGATACTATTTAGGCGGATGAATTTGTTACAATTTTAAAATAAATGTTGACTTCCAGAAAGAGGGTCAACACCAAGTTTTGTCAGAAACGTTTTGTGCCTCTGACGGCACATGACTCCCTTTATTGTACAAAAGTTAACAATTTTCCCACACTTTAGGTGATCGATTATTTCAGTCGATTCCAAAAGTTGAAGGCTCTGTCGGCGCGCCCAAATAACGAATAAAGGGATACGGGT
Organism: Ixodes ricinus; assembly: GCA_037355805.1. Taxonomy (NCBI): domain Eukaryota; kingdom Metazoa; phylum Arthropoda; class Arachnida; order Ixodida; family Ixodidae; genus Ixodes; species Ixodes ricinus. The sequence goes on along the minus strand of JAZHYW010032396.1, from coordinate 24,379 downwards.
TCCTTGGACTTGATTCCACGGTGCCGTTATAAGGACACTGCTGAAAGGGGCGTCCAGATTTGACATAATCATAGTGACTTCTTGAGGCTATTCGGGAGGACACAAAACTGACTGAGATGTTCATGGGAATTAGTCACGAAATAAAAGCCCTTACTCTTTAAAAGTCGACATGTTAATTCTGAAGGTAAATTTGATTCTAGCCTCAGGCTCCAACATGCAGTGATGCCTCGGTTGCTGGTTTGAAATAACCATCTCGCATTTTAGAGCATGTCTCGTTTTGTTCTTCGTATGCTCTAAGGGGTTCATAAAAGAAATGTTTTCTAATTATGCATTTTAGTGTCTCTATTTCAGCCCCTCAGGAATGTATTCCTGTACTTGTCTTTCCAAATGCTTTTCTATTTTTAAAAAAGTATTTCTGATACTTATCGCGATACCTTTTTAATAACTGTATTTGAGTATTAGTATTTTAGCTGATTTTGCTATGAATCCCAGTTTTTCTATTTCTAAACACTTTTGAGAGTATTTCTGCGCAACCCTGGCACCGCAGCCCCGGTTTAATGCCCCTGAGCAAAGTAAACACGCTCTGTCAAGAGGTAGCACTGCCGCACGTAGATTGCAGTGGGCGTGCTTCCATTATATATGTATATGGGCTTATAAGGTGAAGCACGCTGCTTACCTACCTCATCAAAACATTGAGTTTGTATCATATCTAATGGAAATACCAACCTCGTCAATTTCAGCACAGAATGTTTTTTATCAACCGAATTCTATAAGGAAACCATAATGAAGAACAATCACGAATGACTGACATCTCATGACATCATGATGTCACTTGACAGCGTGACGTCATGTGACATCCTGACGCTATGTGATTCCGTAATTTCACGCGACACGATCGTCTCATGTGACACCCTGATGTCGCGTGACACCGTGCCGTCACATGACATCATGATATCACGTGACTCTGTGACATCTTGGAATCACGCAACATTATTTTGTCACGTAATATCATGATCTAACGTGTCATCATGACGTCATGTGACACCATAATGTAATTTTGGCAGCGTGACATCACTTGTATCTGTGACGTCACATGACACCATGGATTACGCGTGACACTTGGTCGTTATTTGACACCGTGACGTCACTTGATACCGTGACATCGCTTGACACCATGACGTCGTGTGACGTCATGGTGGCGTTTGTGCGGATGTCTTTTCCTGCATCGCGTTTTCGTGAGCGAAATACATGCACTACGTGCTACACGAATCGTTGACAGCACTAAAAGTTACTGTTAAAACCAGGGACTCAAACCGTAACCGTAACCGAAACCGAAAACCGTTTAGGAACGAAATTTTTCAGTAACCGTAACCGAAACGAAACCGTTATTTGAAATTTAGAAATACCGTAACCATAACCGTAACCGTAAATTATTTACCGTGTAACCGGTTTTAACCGATATTAACCGAAAAATAAAAATATTAGTTTTTCTCAAGTATGACCTGGAGGAGGGATCTTGAAATGTCGTGTCCATTTCACAGAGTTACCGTCAGCAAGTGGTGCATCTGGTAATACATTTCCGTTCAATCTAACTTTAGGATTAAGAATACTTAGTTGGAATCAGTGGTCGAGCTTATAATAAAGAAGTCTATTTCTTAATCTGCCACACTCCTACATTGCTACATGTATTTACTACGTGTCGCCTTCAGAAAATGAACTAATAAGTTAGAATTCTCAGATGTCCATCCAACTCGGTTCTATCAAAACCACCGATGTTCCTGACATGCAGTAGCCAGTATGAAGAAATGAGGTAAATTAACCATCATGCAGAGCTGGCGGAAAAGAAAACCTGGTATTCATTTAGTCTGAAACGTGATGCGAGTGACGATTTTGAAACAACACAGAAAGAAAAAAAATGTCAGAGGTTTGACGTTGGCGTTTTGTATGATATATATGTTACTGATATGCGATATAATATGGAAACGTTAAATATATTACGTATATATATCGTGCTTCACCTGCGAAGATTCATTAACCTGGCATGAGTACTGCAAGTTCTCAACGTGACTATAGAAGAATCCAATGGAAAGATCATTGTGCGTCAATGCATTTGACGCATGAGAGCTCCGTCTTCTAACGCGAAGGCTGATTGGCGAAACGCGAACAAGGGAGCGTTCGCGTTTAGTTTTCTTACCTTCTCGTGCCGAGACCTTGTTTCGAACCAGTGGCAGCTGCCGGCACTGCCACGCTTCTCAACATGACTAAGAGAAGCCAAGGGGACATATGCCTCGTCGTCGAACGCGCCAACGCAGCTTGGCCGCCGATGACAGAGCAATTCTCGTCCAACAGACAAGGGATGCCATTCCTGCCTCCTTCGCCTGAACGTGGCCTGAACCTTGGGACGCTGCCCTGCTTCCAATCGTCGATGCCCTGGCCGGTCTCACCCCACACGGCCAGCAATCTCAGCAGTCCCTGTCGCAGAACTCTGAACGCGAGCTATTCGAACATTAGCACGGTGAGCTCGAACATCCACAGACGCGCCAAGAGATCGCTTCCAGCATCGTCGGAGCCCTCCCCCTGCTTCCGCCGGAGGTATGGCTTCTACGTGAATCATTTCTACCAGAGCCACCAACGCGATCCGACTACCTCCGGTGGAGCCCCCACCGCCCATTCCCGGAGCGAGGGTCCGTCAGGCCTACGACATTCTGTGCGACCTCGCCCAGAACACCAGACGTTTGTCCACGAGAGATGTCAACGAGATCCGGCGTCTCCACCCGTATCGGTTCTACTGGGATGCCATGCTCCCTGAACACCAGCACCTCATTTTCGATAGACTGGAACTCTTCCACGTCGTCGCGAGAGGGAACTGGAGGACGGCTATCCTGTCCCAGACGTCCAGGCTCGAGTCCGAGGTTTTCAGAAAGCTCCCCGACCAGCTACCCAACCAGCCCCGACGCGGACGCCGCACGTCTCGTGCTCCCGCGAACACCAACTACCGCCCAAGCACCAAGTCCAAGAGGCCCCCTAATCCTAAGTGAGTCCGGCAGCTACCCTGGGTCTTCGAGACCCACCAGTGCCGTCATCGACGGCACGGTCATCTCCTCGACGCTCCTGGACGTTTTCCCGGTCGAGGACGTTCTCGCCCATGCATTTTGCGAGGCTGGCGTCTCGGCCGACCTTGCCCGTGCTTGATATTGGACCGAAAAAAACGACCTATTGGATCCGGACTCGACGGCCACCGCTGCCGAGTGAATTCTGGAGTGGCTCAGGAGGACCAACAGTGTCATCGAGCCCCACGCCGATGACGACTCCTTCGACACCTACGATGGCGAGGAGGAAAACCACACCAACACAAAGGAGCACACTACAGACAAACAAAGCGACGTCGAAGACTCCGAGTCGGACCTGGGTAGCACTGCCTACAAGTCGAAAGTGACGGGACCTCCGCCGCCAGTCAACCCGACCCAGCAGGCACCTCAAGTCGACTGGGCAGTGTTTAGTGAGGCATGTAGTTTTCACGGGCCGCCCGACTTCGGCGCACTTTCCATTCGCTGCACGAAGGCTTCTTTCTTCACGGCCCGCCCCCTCTGCCTGACCAGGTCCCCACGATCGATGCCGCCGTAACCAACATGTTGGCGGCATCATCGAACGCTCCTCACGTGGTCCGTACATCAACCCCGTCTTCCTCGTATCCAAGTCAGCCACCAAGTCCCGCTTTGTTTTAGACTGCGCCGCACTTACTCCTTACCTCCCAACACCGGTTCAGTTCCGCCTTACTCCGCTACCCCATGCCCTCAAAGTAAACCCCCTCCCGCCCCAAACGTATATGATGAAGCTCGACCTTGCCGAGGCCTTTTATCATATCACACTTTATCCCTCCTTCCGCAACCTGACCGCACTTAGAGTAGGCCGCCGTTACTGCTGTTTTTGCCGTATGCCCTTCGTAATACGCCCGGCGCCGTTTTACATGCAGCTCATGGCAACAGCCATTGCCAGGGAAATGCGCGCGCGCGTGGACTGTGGGCTTGGTCTCACTTCAGACAACTTCTTGTGCGCCCATCCCGACCCAGACAAGTTGCCGTCTACGGTGCGCCTCCTCGTGGAGGACTTGCTGCGGTCGGGATTTCGCTTAAACCTAGGCGAGATGAGCAGAGCCTACGCGACGCGTGGGTTTTCTTGGGTTCAGGCTCGACACAGCCGATGACACCATTCCGCACACGCCAGAACGGTTCCGAGCCATTCCTCATGTCCTTCGCTCGCTGGAGCGCCCGCTTCCCCTCAAGGCGCTCCAGGGGGCGGCGGGCTGCTTGGCATTTTACTTTTCTCCTTATGGCTCTGAGTTGTTTTCTTCTTCGTCCCCTGTTTGACAAAGTTTCAGACCAAATTCCTCTTTCACTCAACTAGCTTCCCTTTCTTCTGCGTGTTTGGCCGACTTTGCCGCACTGCCAACCGCTCCACATTCCCCCCACTACCCAGCAGCGCATGGGCAGATGCCTCCGGAGTCGGTTACGGCGTAGATGTTGGGGACTGTGCGCAGGCAATCATCGCCCCTCTGCCGAGGCCAATATACCTCAGGAAAGGACTCGCCGTGTTGTGGTGCGCGTGCATTGCCGAGAAAGGGACTCTTCTACACACGGAGAACAGAGCTTTGGCTCTCGCGTTGCGCCGTGGCCATGGACGAGCTTTGCCTTGGGCTATTGCCAGTGCCATTTTTCTTCATTTATTTATTTATTGACATTTATTGAAAAACCTCCGGAAACCCTTCGGACGTTTCCTCGATCCTTCCGCCGCCCTTAGCACGAGAAGAAAAAGATATCTCGCGCCGAGAGCGCGAGGACTCGATGACTCGCCATCGCGTGTCAAGCGCGCAACGGCAGGTCGGCGGGGCTCATGACCGACGGTACCCATTTCATTGACATATCTTTATTAAAAAAAAAAGAAGAAGAGAGACGTCACTGGCAACAGCCCAAGGCAAAGCTCGTCCATGGCCGCGGTGCAGCGCTAGAGCCAAAGCTGTGTTATCCGTGTGTAGAAGAGTTCCTTTCTCGCCAATGCACGCGCACCAGAACACGGCGAGTCCTTCCCAGAGGTATATTGGCCTCGGCAGAGGGGCTATGATTGCCTGCGCACAGTCCCCTACAAGTACTTCAAAACCGACTCCGGAGGCATCTGCCCATGTGCTGTCGGGTAGCGGGGGAAGGTGGAGCGGTGGGCAGTGCGGCAAAGTCGACCAAACACGCAGAAGAAAGGAAAGTCAATTGGGTGAAAGAGAGATTTGGTCTGAAACTCTGTCAAACAGGGGACGAAGAGGAAAAACCCAGAGCCATAAAGAGAAATGTAAGATGCCAAGTAGCCCGCGGCCCGTATAATATAATATAATATAATATAGTATAATGAAAGCACACCCGACCCGACATTGAAAGGCCCAGCGTTCAAATCCTGGCTCCGCCGCTTATTTTGGCTTTCGGCGGTTTCGTAAAACATTGATTCATTCGATGAAGTACTGTTCATTCACCTGCATATTTGTATAGGTGAATACCGTTATATATTGCACACAATTCAGGTACGTCCGCACTTTATTTTCATTTTTTGCGTCCGCACCTTTTTTATTTTTTTATACATAAATGCGCCATTTTTCTAGCGTCACAGAATCGGCCAGCGAGAGACGTGCGCTTCGATAACCATAGGCAATTGCTTGGAAATAGCAAACATGACGTAGGTGTAACATGATACAACAACGAAGACGAGGGAAAGGAACGAACAACATATGACATATTTTTACAGCTTTCTCTGTTGTTACTGTGTTGTTCGTTCCTCTCCTCAGTCTTCCTTGTTTTGGGCTATTGCATTTACATTATGTTTGGCTTTCACCAACTAGCTCAGCTCTCAATTTTATTACTTTATTCCACTTAGCAGTATATTACTAGAGGATGGCTATAGTTCTGCTCCTTTCTTCAGTGTGGGCGAAGACTCGTCTGCATGTATTAGGTTGAAATAAACTATAGCGGCGAGAAGGTGCGAATGGTTCTTCCAGCACCCAGTGGGAACTTTCTTAGGGTTGTTTCCAAACGCTGCCGAACAACAAAGTAGGGATGTTTATTTTCATTTTTATTATATAGAATGCGATTATCCCCGAGTCGACGGAAGTAACATGTATGCTCGGGTATCAAACTATGTAATGTAAGTAGATGTAGTGAACAAGCGTTGGAGCTAGAAACGTGTGCAACTTTTGACCAATTAGAAGCATTAAGACGTTTCTAAGTTCCTTGAATTTCACGTTGTTGGATATCTGGCACTACTTTAAACCGTTCATTATAAAACGGCTGTCTAGCATTTCAATTAAACAAATTATTGGAAAAACCGAAATAAACCGGTTTTTAGGAACGTGTAACCGGTAACCGAAACCGTAAAAATTAAAACCGTAAAAAACCGAAACGAAACCGTTATCAACAGGAAGCGGTAACCGTAACCGTAACCGAAACGTTATATATTTCGGTTTGAGTCCCTGGTTAAAACCATATGTGCCTTGTCTATTTTCCAAAATCATCTCTTCTGTGAATTTTGTTTATAAATTTGGATGGTATATAGCTCCAACAAGTATAGTAAGCTCCCACTTTAGAACAATTAACACATTTTAATAAGTTTACAATATATGATCATGATGTAGAATACCCAAGACTGTGATAAAAGCTGGGAAACATGGTCGAAGAAAAAAGACAGGGGAAAAGAACGTCTAAAAAATAGTCTCGGATATTCTACATCATGATCAATTTCCACTAGCTCACCTGCGCACTCACTGTTTTTACAATATGTGAGATCTCTAAATTTTGGCACTAACATGTGTATGCTATCTGAAGTTCCTTCATAGGATACGTTATACTAAAGCTGTTTTAATGGATATATGTCAACGGAGAATGTCACAAAAACAACCTTATGGCCATTAACTGCTGGAAGTGTTAAAACTGACCGAAAGAGCGAAGTGTGGTTACTAGATATGAGGTACACGGTTGATTCGCATGACCCGCTACATCTTGTGGAAGACTTCACAAGCGGATCAGTTCCGTTGTCGGTAGTTTCTCACATTTTGAGTGAACACTATATTTGCAGCGTGAGAAAGCTGACCTAGTTATCCGGTCAATTTCCCGAAGATTACATTAAACGTCTACGACAACATTGTACGATGCTAACATCGATCAAGCATTCGAATATTACACGAGCGGCTTAGTATTGCTGGGCTAGGGACTAAAAAAAGAATAAACGGCCTAAATATATAAATTTCACTGTTCTATTTTCCACCAAACTTTGTCGCATGAAACGTCAGAACATTTAGTGCTCTTCATTTGCTTCTGAAAAAAAAAAAAAACGCCTTCACCACCATCAGTAGTATGATCCATATGATAAATATTGTAGTTAGAAGGAAAGTATATCTGCACAAAAAGGGGACGTCTAGCAAAGATTTTGTGGATAAACTCTTGTGACAGCTATGAGACCTGAGAGTACATATGTTGATAATGCAATCAATGCAAAGGTGCAAGCGAGCTGGTTAAGATTAAGGATAATATACCCCGGAAAAGGCGAACAAGGGGAGGAAGGACAATCACAAATCCCCAAACACAGCTAGGTGACTGGTGCGCGACCGACAAAATCCGCCTGGTCCTGGTATCTAACCAGGGAACTCTCCATTTCCAGTGGAGCACTCTACCAAATGAGCTAACCAGGAGTTAGACATCAGAAGAGACAAAGGGGCTTTATCAGCTGCCACCAGTCTAATACCAACCGGGGTGAACGGCTGCATTTCAAGGTTATAATGATAATGCAAATAATGCAAAGCTGCAAGTGAGCTGTACAAGAATAACGATAATAATCCCTGGAGAAAGGGAACACTGAGGAAAAAGGAGAAACACAAATCCCCATGCACAACTAGGTGACTGGTGCGCGACCGAAAATATCCGCCTGTTCCTGGTATCGAACCAGTCGGTCGCGCACCAGTCACCTAGCTGTATTTGGATATTTGTGATTGTCTTTTATCACCCATATTCTCCTTCTCCGGGGTTTGTTATCGTCATTATTGTCCAGCCAGCTTGCAGATCTGTATTAATTGCATTACCATCATAACCTTAAAATGCAGGCCATTCACCCTTGTTGGTGTTATACCTGGTGGCAGCTGATCAAACCCGTTTGTTCTACTGACGTCTAACTCCGGGTTATCTCAGTTAGTAAAACGCTCCACTGGAAATGAGGAGGTCCCTGGTTCGATATCGGAACGAGGCGTATTTTTTCGGTCACGCACCAGTCACGGAGCTGTGTTTGAAGATTTGTACTTTTCCTTTGTTCCCCTTCGTTCCCCTTTTTAGCGACTATTATCGTCGTGCATCTGTTTTTTGTTTTTGTTTTTACACTCCGAACCTTTGTTACGTTGAATGCTTTGTAATCCATGCTTTAGACGACCGAGAGCAGTAAGTGATTTTGAACGAGCGCACATTGAAGTAATCAGTATTTTAAAACGTTGCAAACAGATGTTTCCTCTCATTAGAAGCCAGCAAAATCGAAGTTTATGCATGGCCCAGCACATGACAAGCCAGGCAGTTCCAGAGATGACGACAAGGTGTCATCACATTCTACAGCGATTCCGATTAATTATTCACATCAATTGGCCCAACGGTGCTAATTATAAAAGAAAAACGATTCCTTGACGGCGGTTAGATAACTGTTTAATGAATATATCGGAAACTTTATCTTACTTTACTGTTGGCAATGGGGAACATCAGGGCCAGTATAACCAATCCAACAAATGGTCCCGTTACAGCACTGTAAACCATCATGATGATCTGCAAAAGCGTATAAAACATTTCAGAAACAACGAAATTAATGCATAAACATTAGACTCAATCGTTGTAGCATGTATTGACAATAAACAATGGTGTTGGCACTTTCATATTTAGATTGTCTAAAAATAGAACTCAAAGTCTCTCATCAAAGACCTGATACAAGCATAACAAATATATAGAGGCAAGTAATAAAAATGATGCAGCAAGTAACACTGTTGGAAGGTGACGTACAGATGATCATTGAATGTTTCCGTAGTCCCGTTGACTACGCTCTGTAAGCGAAATAGTTTTTTTTTTCACTCATGCATGGATATCTGAAACGGATGGCCGTATATTTTTAAAAGAATGGCGCAATCAAGCCATGACTCTGACGTCACGATTCTCCTGCAACAGCTGGGAATTAGGGGAAGTCTCTCCTCCTCGCTTCGGTTCACAAACTCGACGGGACGAAGCAGGGAGGAGGGGGATGAGAATAGCGACGTCACATTTCTCGTCGGCCTTATCGGCCGTGTTCAACCCCGCATTTATTTTTTCAGAAATACCTCCAGCGGTTGGTGATATCGCTGTATGAGTGGCGTGTTTGGGTTCTGCAGCGTCCCGCCTATCGCTCCAGCCCTGTTTTGTAAGCTCAAAATGTCGGTTCATTATCTCTTAAAGTCAAACCAACAGAATCATCTTCTGCCGGGAAGAAGACCGGTGCCCACTTTCATTCTCTCTATTCCTCCTGTGCTCTGTTACCCTCATAAAGCACCAGGAGAAGGTCTATAATGTCACTGCAGAAAGAAGGGGGCTCTCCATCCTTATCGCACAGAAAGAACGGATTGCAGTAGAGATTCCTCTTGTTTGGTTGCTCGTTATTCTTTAACATACTAAGCTTATTCCATTGTAAAAATATACTCTTAATGGCAAGGCTCCTTAATGAAAGAAATTTATCATTTAAATAGCGATAGTTTATATTTGTTTAAAGGTAGCACCTCCGTTTTCAAAGAGCGAAGAACATATACTTCATTGTATACCTAACCTGACCTGACAACACGTGAAGTTACGTGGCCAGAGCTCACGCGACGTCCTCGCGTGACGTGATGGTGTCAGGTTGTCGTGCCTCGTGATACCATGACATCACGTGGACTAACGACACTGTGTCAATATAAGGTGTCCTTTGCGACATCACTTGTCGTCAGATCCTGTGGTCATGGTGTCGAGTATACTCCGTTCAGCCCTAAGCTGACACTGCGGTGGAGCTGTGTGCCCGCCGGACCAATCAGCCGGCTCCCACTTATCGCCTGAACTGGCTCCCTGCGCGTGGGTAGGGGCGGGAGCGTGATCACATGGAGAAAGAGAGACGTTTGACTGGTCCAACGAGGGCGTCACCTCCACCGCAGTCTCAGCTTAGAGGTGAATAGGGTATAGAATTTGTCTCGTGACATCACGTCAATTAGGCTGAAGTCAATCAAGAACAGAACACGAGGTGCCGTCGAGTTACTTCCCATGACCGCATCACGTGATGTCCAGTCGAGTGACGTCACGGTGCCGCGTGCCAGCACGCAGTTCCACTTGACCATATGTCACGTGACATTGTCAAGTGACGTGAAGTCGCGGTGTCAAGTTCTGGTGTCGTGGGACGTAAATTAGTGCAGATATAAAAATGCAATTTTTGGCTAAATTTAGCGGGAAAGAGTTTTGCCTGATGGACGAACAGACGGACAAATGAATGGACAGGTTTAGTGGTGGTTCTGCTAAAACGCCTTAACGGCTTTTAAAAAAGTGAAGAAAACAAATACCAACATTTGTTTCAGACAATATTATGTTTTGTACCTTAGACATCTTTTTTCCTTTGTTTACTTGTGCTTGAGGAACACGTAAGCTGAAGCGTTCAGATCTCCATAAGTATACCTGTCTACAAGATATATTTTAGGACTATGCCTGAGGTAGGGTCAAGAGAAAGGCAAGGAAGCAAAACTCATAAGAGCAGTAAAATGAAACCCACATTTTGTTTCCTCTCAACGTAGAAACGGATGTGAAACGAACATACCCTTGATGCAGAGCCCATGTATGGAACCGCAATACTGTATATTGTCATGATGCCGCCGATAGTAAATGCTGTCGAAAAAAGTGTACAAAAATATATGTTTTCGCAGGTTACATTGAAAGGGCTTCGCGTTCGCCCCAAGTCATTTTTGGCGCACTGGAATCGAGTTTCACTTTAATTTATATGCGCATAAAACACTTACCACGCGACATAAGTAAGAACTAGGTTCGCCCATACAAAATGAGTGTGATGGAAGCGTATACATTTAGATGAATTCGCCGAGTTCAGTATAATTATGAGCATAGACCCATACACTCACATGAACCGGTATAATACTGTGTGTACACATAGCATCCTGATCCTACATATGTCCCGGGACCATCTTGGCTGTTATGTAGAGAGCACGTTACAAGTAGCATAAAATGTTGTTTTTATGTTACCGGTTTTTGCGGCGGTAGCTGTTAGTACCCCTTTCCGGAAAAAAATGCTCATGTACGAAAAAAAAACCTCTCCCAACCAGCAGAGGCACTGCTGTTTGGGAATCGTTCCGTCGTTCTTCACGCACGGGAAGGCTCTATATCGCCCCCCGCCTTCTCCCTGCCAACCTGTAGGTCATCGCTCTTTTGAAAAACCCACGTGATCGCGGGGCAAACGCTCTTTTTTACGTACCCCCCACCCTCTCACCCCCACCAAACCCTCCTGCAGCCGCAGCTGCGGAATTTGCACGTGGTTGCGCTGGTGCGGACACGCTCCCTCGCCTCCCCACTGTTTCGCCTAAAGTGCACGCGAACTGCTCTGTAGATGCGCTCCATATCTCCACAGAACAGTTCGCGTATATATTTCCGCTTCGTCCACAACAGGCGCGGTCAAGGGCGCCACAGTTTTAAAATAACATTTTATCAAAAAGAAACAACAACAAACAAACGTATATGTGTTTTTTTACCACATTCAACGTCTCGCACAATTGTTCCACCGAAGCCCACATCTCCTCGCAGACGTCTCCATCATCAATTCCATTGTAAGCAAATAACCGATTGCGAACATTGTACAGTACAATGGCTGAAGGCAAATTTCTTTCTACATGCCTTTCCACAATGCAGCAGCTACCACTGTCAATCGCAGCATAATTCATGTGGTTGTTCGCAATTTTTACTTCAAGACTGAGAGGCAGTAGACAAATTTAATTTTTAGTGAAAATGTTCTACTTCGCGTCAGCAGCCTGCCAATCAAATTGTGTTTATGGCTACTACCGTCCCCCTCTCTCCAAAGAAAACGAGAAATAGCGAAAACATCGTGTACCTCCGAACTGTGTTGCGCAGTATACGTGTGTCATTGATTGGCAACACGTTTGGTGGGATGCGTGCAATAGGAAAACTTGTATGTAAATATTTTAAAGTATTATTCGGTAAATCTTTCCTCAAACCGTATAGCTCGACCAATATAAATTTGTGAACGATTTTCACAAGATAATACTACAGAGGCTACTTATGATACTATGTAAAAAAAAAAAAAAAAGTTTTATTTGATAAAGTCTTGAACATCAATTATCTTTTTGCGATAATTTAGTCTCCAGGATGCTTGACGATGATACCCACTCGGGGAATGCAGCAGCGAATTGAAGAAAGCAAAAACAAAAGCAGCTGGAGTTGTTCCGCCTGACAAGCACCACTTGCATCGCCCATGGACATCGTTATGCACACCAAATATGCAAGGCATTCAACATTATGATCATTTGAAGACAAATGTTCTTAAGACATGTCCTGTGGCCTGCAGTGTGGCGAGTGGGAAACAAAGTTTTGCCATCGAACTGTCTTTAGAAGGAACACTGCTTGTGATACATCGTCAAGTTTCCGGTGGAGAACCAAACTCACCGAATCGGAAAATGCTCGCCGGAAAAAAACACAAAAACAAGCTGATCGCAAAAGCTTTGGATGTAAAGGCAGGCTCAACAACCTTATGAGAAACAGGAAAAAGGGATTATCTACACATCTTTGTGCCCCCATTTCCATCTTATTTCATCAAAGTCAGCAAGAAGACTCGTCGAACATTTATGGTGCTAGCTAGATGTTATATTTTGGTGCCCACACAAAGTATTTGGAGGCGTCAGATTATCTGCATCCCATTTTTTTAAAAGATAACAAGGGAAACAATTACAATTATTTATAATCCTCGATTCCCTGCGCACACTGGGATAAAATGTGAAATACATATATCTCGTCACATTATTCTTATAGCGCATTATCCGTCTCTACAAAAGCTAGGCAAACATCAGCATATATAAAATTTTATTTAGATATAAACATTTGAATTCAAACGAAGGACAATTTTCAAAATAAATAACATTTATAGTGCATATGTTAGCTGTATAAGCTGAGTTAATAATGTCAACAGCAGCACGAAAACGGTCCATACGTGAATTGAAAGGTGCAGCGAAGTAGCTTTTCTAAAAATATGCGCACTCTGTACGCACGCGGAAGTGACTGCTGTAGTGGTTTTATTATCGCCTTATATCAATAGCAATCACCTGATTTTCAATATGGGTTTGGAGATGTTCGAGATGTGCGCATTATTGCTACATTGAAATTGGATCAGCCGAGTGCTTTTCTACTAATTTGATCGAAGAAATGTGAGCTTCTCTCCGGACCGGCAAACAAGTTGGTGAGGTTCTCTTTGGCGAGAGTTCCTTCGGGTTTATCTGCTTGGTACAATAACCTAAGCCGAAAATGAAATGTCTTAAAATGCTTTCGCTTGAAACAATAATGAGGAACAAAATTGTGGAGAATGGAGTTCTTATACAAAACTGTGCGTCTTGTTCCTTTTCATTTGTCTGACCAGCCTGCGCAGCTGTTAGACAAAAGGAGACATATAATTGAGCCCAGATATCTCACCAAGACTTTTTGTGACCTTGATGGCTTTATCTTCTGGCACGGTCAGGTACCGAGACACAACGTCGACATAGCACACTGCTGATTGTGAGTTGATGACCGATGATATAGTGCTGCAATAAAAATAAACATATTATGCATTTTTACAGAAGTTTTATATAACAAATGTGTCATCATTTAAGTACCTAATGTTGTACTCCTAAATATACCGAACGTTTGTTTTAATTGCTATGTTTTACATACAGAATCATTTGTGACCATTAAATGAGTATTCATATTTACTCGGCGTTTATTGTGCTCGGCATGCATTAGTTGGAATGATAACCGCCGCGATAAATTGGCAAGTTAAATAGAATGCATTTCATAACGTTTAGTTCATATTAACCATGTCGATCATAACGCAATTGCAGTTTTAAATAAAATTATGTTTAGAGAATGTAAGGCATATGTATAAGTATTAAAACACCTGCATAATTTTAAGCATGTAAATTTCTGATGAATATGTGGTTTGTTATTCGTGCATTACCGCAAAGGCCTTTGAGCTGTTGATAAGCACGCGAAAATAAACATTGAATTTAATTTAATTTAATCATCATGATGGGTACGTTGCCCTTATGTTGATAGCGTGATGTGAATGCTCCTATCATGGACGCACCACTGGGATAACAACAAAGTGTCAGTTTCATGCACATTACTATTTTGCACACGATACGGGTAGAGCTGCCGGTGCTCTTTCTGCATTCAGCTTTATAATCATGAAAAAATGGGAAGCCTGAAGTATGAATGACTTAATACCTGTCTCTTAACCAAATGTATAAATTGGTTCTGTGTCTAATAATATTGATCTTCCAAACTTTACATCATGCTAAGCAAGCCTTGCCTGTTCAACGGGATATCTAGAGTTTATTCCTAGAACTCGAAATAAGTAAGTATCAATTCTTGAATATATTTTTACTGTGAATGTGTCATCAGGCCTCCCGCAAGTCCCGATCACTGGAATGCTTTTCTTATAATGGCATATCAATGACATGCCATGTAACGTAATCACTAAAGTACGTCAGTACGCCGACGACTCATTTTGTACCACACACTTAACTCCTCCCTTGATAACATTATTCTTAAGCATTCCTTTGCCCGCTTCTGCGGGCAGTGCACCGGCTGCTCAACGATAGCAAATGTCTTAAAGTTCTTCTTAAGTCCTCGATGCGCTCATCTACTTCGGTGTTCCCATATTGACATAAATTCCTTACGGGAAGGGTGATTGAATGAATGTACCTTGATCTCTTTTTCAAGCATAACAAAACCTGATCCAAACACATATTTTCATTTTTGATACATTCCTTAAACGACTCGGATACCCTCGGTACACCTTGCCGTTAGGTTTACAACGTACAATCGTGAGCAATATGAGAGGGAACAGCGGAGCGCGTGCCAAATAGCCTCGAACCCTACCCGTGGTGATACGCTGCGGCAGCTCATGGAAAGAAGGTGGAGAGAGCGGTGCGTTTTCGTCTGCTGCCGGCACCCCCGCCACTGGCAGCTTACTTTCACGCGGTATAGTTCATCGCCGACTACTAGCGGCGATAACGTCATGATACCACTTGATACCACCATGATCGAAAATGCGGTTGGCGACAATGGTAACTTTTGACGTTTGGATCAACTATTTCTTCTATTTTTCAAGTTCGCAAAGCTATCAATGATACGACGTATAAAAGCGCCTCGCAATGTTCATCGTTATCAGGTGCCAGGCGAGAAGAAAGCCAGCATGGCGGGGGTGCCGTTAGCAGACGAAAGCGCACCGCTCTCTGCACCTTCTTTCCAAGAGCTGCCGCAGCGTATCGCCACGGGTAGGGTTCGAGGCTATTTGTCACGCGCTCCGCTGTTCCCTCTCATATTGCTCACGATAGTACACTTCTGACATCTAAAGTGTACATTTAAAGCTGATGTCTTCTGACATCAGCTTTAAATGCGCCCTCCTAGAGCGAAATGCCTCAAAATTTTAGTGCAGTTTTAATAAATCATCAGGTTTGGCTTAAGTAAATATGTATTCGAACTTTGTAAAACAATTATTTCTCAGAAAGCAACCACCACCTAACGCTTTTACAGTTTTCTCCAGGTACTGATCGTCGAAATATAGTTTTTTTTTCTTCACACCACTGAAAATGTTTAAAGTCCTGCCAGGTCATATCCGTTCAATACTATTGCATCACTCTTTGTTTCCCATTGAAAGATTTTGATCATGCCTCCTACAAATTGTGTGCACTGTTTATCTTGGTATTGCCTAATCTTGATATATATCTTGTAGACACGCGGCTCCCCACTTTCAAATGCTGCAGCCTCGGCGGTACTGCTGTATTTTAAATTTAACATGACTAAAATAAAACGACAGCTGCTATATATAATATAAACCATTCATTACAAGTTTGTTTATAAAGTTCAAAATATTCTAACTGATTGTAATGAGCATTTTCATTGTGTGCGCCCCGAGTCTAATAAACAGAAAATACAGACAGCAGCTTCGCGACAAGCTTTATTGTCTTCCGCCAGACTAAAGATAAAGTTATGTTTCGCCGAGTCCAACATAGCTTCCTATGTGGGGTTTGTGAAAAAAAATGAAAATAAAATTGGGTAGGATGGTGATACATTTATGCTGCTAGTCTATTGCTCATTGCATAATACACCATTACGTGTTGTCTTACACAGAAGTAAAAATATATATGTAAGCCAATCTAGGTTTCAGTCACAGTATATGAAATTTGCGGAATCGATAAAGTAATTTTGTAATGTTGCTTCTCTTTCTGGCCCTGGACAGGGTAGCACTGGTCTGGTGCTGATGGTGTATATAGTGTTGTGCAGCTGATGTTTTGCCGCGGATACAGTGTCACTTTTCGCCCTGGTGAGGCACGTCCATACATTCTTTAATTTTATTTATTTACCTCAAAAGCGTCTTTTCGGACGCATTGCATGAGAGGGGATCATCGGCTTAATGCATGCATGATGAACATTTTTCAAGTTTGCAAAATGAGGAGCTCACTATAAAAGCAAAGTGTAATAAGTTACACAAATTTGTACACATATTAGTCATGACGCACATGCTCATATTTATTTTTTAAACTTTAGAGGATTTTTATCCGTTAAGATTTGATCCGGCACGTTGTTTCATTTAGTAAGGCTTAGTACTAGAGGATTAAACATAAGAGTTATTATGCCACTCATATCGCTGAAGTTTGCATGAGTTATCTACTGGAGACACAATGTAATGAGCTTGTTGGCAATAAGTAATTTTGAAGTATGAGGAACTAAAGTAAATGCCATAAAAACGGTTCGTTTGCCACTTAGTTGGTAATGAAGGAAGGCCAATGTTTGATTTTAAGTCCCAGACACTGCTATCAGGCGAAACATTGTTTAAGAGAAAGCGGGCTGCTTTGTTTTGAACGGACCCTACTTTAGCACAAAGATAGTTTTGATCTAGATTCCATAATATAGTGGCGTATACAATATTTGGGCGAATGAACTTTTTATACGCGAGTAAGTTGGTTGCCGAAAAGGCAAGATAAAGCCTCACGAAATTCTAATGATTTCAATAAGCCAGTGATAAAGTTATCAATATGGTGATTCCATAAGTTTTCCCAGATATGAACGTGGATATACATATAGACTGCGACATATTCTAGTCGTTGCTTTAGTAACGTATATTTCCCGAATGCTTTGTTAAAATTTGATGAAGCCGTCTTTTTTCATTTTAAGGGTTACTGTTCGATGTCGAGCTATAGCACCAGGATGTTCTAGAGCCGAGGTCATCTTGAAGAATGCAGTGATATCTTAGTCCAAGAATATTTCTGTAGATAAGACAGTCATCTGCGAATTGTAAAATGGTAGATTTAATTGAGAAAGGAAGATCATTGATATAAGTTAGAAAGAGTAGTGGGCAAGAACGCTATTTGGAGGAACACTTAAGGTTAAAGGTAATGAGGTAGAAAAAAATTTACCGATACTGACTGCTATCTGTTGGTTAGGAATGATGTTACACATCTGACGACTAATGGGCTGATCTGGACAAGATGGATTTCAAGGGTAGACGGTGGTGCGGAACGGTGTCTAACGTCTTGGCGAAGTCCATAAATATATTGTTGGTTTGTACTCAGCTATAGTTGTTAAAAGAAAGATCTGCAATATGCTCCAATATCTGGCTGATGCAAGAGTGATTTGTTTTGAAACCATACTGGTTGGAAAAAAATAATTTACATTCTTCCAGGTATGAGATGATATGAATATAAAGAACATGTTCCAATAGCTTAGAAGGTACACTAGTCATGGAAATAGGACGATATTTGGATGGATTTGAATTGACGCCCGATTTAAAAATTATTTTATTTTGTGCAAAGCGTCAGTCGGATGATAGTTCTTTAGAATTTAGGTTGTGTTAAAAACAACAAAAAAACTGGCAAATATATTTAATGCTGAATTTAATATTAGTTCGAGAAATTTGGCAGATATCCCACTATTATCAGGGGAACTGTTGAAGGGCTAGTTTAGGGTTGTTCTGAGAATTTCTCCGGACTAAATAAAAAAGATGCATGAATGTTTTCTGATCAGAGAGACAGTACGTGCGAAGTGGGAAGGTTTCGGGAGTAGAGACGCTGGAAAATAATGAATTTAACATACTAGCTGCCCGATCATCATTTAGAATATTTTCATGTTCATTTAAAAATGAAAATTTTTCTAGATTATTCGGGTTTGACTATTTTCCGAAATCTTTTGAAATCCGTAAGGAGAATCTGCAGTGAGGTTACAGAAAATAATGTTTTTGTTTTCGTTTCTCTATTTCACATTTGCACCATTTTAAGAACGAGTAATATGATGACCGAAGTTCCAAATTGTGACTGTTTTTCGTGTTTAAGAATACTCTCTTATAATTTAACATTCGCTTTAGACTATTTGTAAACCACGGAGACGCATGTTCACATCAAACTGAGGTATTATGAACAAATGTTTGTAATAATTATTTGAATGTGTTTTAATTAGAAGCCAATTTTCGCTTACGAACCTTTTGTCACTAGATGGCATATAGCACAGTTCATAGTTCGCTGTTGACGATGTCATGCCTTAGATGTTATTGCGTCAAAAGACAATTTTTTTTCAGCATACCTATGGAGTGGGGTATATGTTGCGATATCTTAATATGCATCATAACATGGTCGCTAATATTTTTCGTATCAGTGATGACGCCATGAGTTCTGAATTAGTAGTAAAAAATGCATTTACTATGACATCATTGTTGCGTGCTTGGATGGTGATCATTTGTCGGAGACCGTAAAGATTTATTATTATTGAAAAGCACTCCCAACACAGTCAGAAATTCGCACATTCAGGGATGGGTGTTAACATGAACCAATTTATTTCGGGGTAGTTGCAGTTGCCAGCAAGAAAGCCATGATGATAAGGTAAATTTGAGTTGCACTTCCAAATACAATATACAAAGAAATATTAAATACTATGCGATTAAGGTGAGGTGGGCGATAACATACACCAACTAGGTCACTGCGGAAATCAAGTTTTGTAGTAATCCACGAAATTTAAATATTAGAAGACCATTCAATTTTGGAGAATAACGTATGTTTGGCTTTGTTTTTTACCGTGATGTTGATACCACCACCCCTAACGAGATGTCAATCTTTCCGGTACATGTTGAATGAGCGGTTTAAAAGAGTTCTTCATTGCTTACGTCGGTAGTCAGCCAGGTTTCTGTTCCGAAGAATGACATCTGACTCGCTAGAGAAAGTTATGCTTTCCAGTTCATTTATTTTCAAAGAATGCTTCTAGTGTTTCCTACAGCAAAGGCAAGATTAGTTGGGGCAGTGCAATTAGAGGACTTTTGGTTTGCAGAGCGATTCGGAGCTGTGCGTTTTGCAGCATATCAATCATTTGGTACACTGGTCGCGCGGCTCGTACAGAACGAGATAACTGAGGCACTGTCGGAATCGTAAACGTATGTTTGTGTACAGAGACGTAGTTTGTTGCCGTTGAGTTCGTATGTCGTCACGCGTTCTTTTAACCTTTCTGCAAATCCCCATTGATTTTTCCGCGCAAATGATCTCTTATCAGATCAATCCTCTGAAATTAGTATCATGCGTCCGACATTCTTTAACTTGAAACAATTACAAAGCACTTCCTTGTTGCTTTGAAGGCGAAGGCATTTCACAATGATTTGTCGATTTGAACCTGGACTTGTTCTGCCTAATCTGTGGGCCCTTTCAATTTCGTCCAAATCTATTCCAACGATCTTCTTTGCGAAACAAGTGACGACGGATTTGGCGTCATTCCATGTCTCATTTTCAACTTCGGGCGATCCTTTTAATATTAGATTGTTTCGCCGCATTCTAGTTTCCATTTCGTCAACAATGTTACTCATTTCAGACAAATTGGCTCAAAAGCTACTGAGTAGCATTTTATGCCAGCAGCCACTGTCTTCACAGTTCTTAAATCCTCCTGGATAGCTGTGATTTCGTGCACTTTAACTGCAAGGTTGAAGATCCGTGTCGCGAGGAAACGATTCCCCTCTTTATTTGGTCTAGCTTGGCAGAATGTTTTTTCCGATTTGCGTATGAAGCTTTAATAAAACTGTCAACTGAGTTTTGCAGATTATCTATTTTTTCGTCATTCGTTTGTTGCCCGAAGATGTTTTCAACATCTACGGAAGTAGCCAGAAGCATGAAAAAAACGATGGCCGCCGTTACAAACTTCATATACCTAAACAGATCTTTAACTGGAAGGTGCTGCCACTTCATTTGTGTTGTCGAAATTGCCTTTTTCTAGGTAAAAAGCAGCCAATGCCTGCTCTGTAGGAATCAATGTCAACACCCATCACAAAAACGCAATGGAGATAAGGCAGAATTACAATTTGGGAATTCAAAGCCACTTCAGTTGAAAATTAAGTTCGAACGTGGGAAACCTAGTGCACACCTGCACCGATTTTCGGTGCAGGTGTGAACTAGGCTGGCGTTGGCGTTGATATCTTCAGAAAAAGTTTGTTAAATATAGTTAAGAGTGCTTACGTGTAAGAATTAAAAAAGCATTCCTACACGCTGCGCATTCGTACAAGCAGCGCGCTACGTCATCCTTTTTTCACACGGCCCTCCGGCGGGGACTTCAAGCTCCTCCACTGCGCAGGCGCGGCGCCCCCTCCGGCTCCAAGGCGTCCTCGATGATGCATCTGCATGGCTGTGCTCTTCTTTGTGTTTTATTTCTGAGACGCGTCCGCGTTGACCTTGAGCGGCCTCGGCGGCTTCCGTGACGAAGCATCTGATAGGATGCGTCGGAACCAATGGGAGTGTATTGTTCGTTTCGCTTTTACAGACTACGCCGGCTTCGCACTATGGGGCAGTTAATGCTTTAGCATTAACACAGCCGTTGTTCATCGATGTCTGGGTGGCCAGTAGTCTGTTCGCTTCAAATCCTGAAACGGGTTTCGACGGTTTTAGATGGAGCGGTTCAGGGCCGTGAATACCGCATTGTTCCTTGCGGCGCTTGCTTTTGTAGGCGTCTGCTCGGCTGACATGCGGAGCAAGTTGTTTGGACATGAGGTTTCTTTTTTGCTGGGTCAAACAGTTGAATGTGTTATTATCTACGGAAAGGCAGAGGCGTTGTTCGTCGATCTTGATAATCCCAATAATCCGTTCACTTAAAATCTTGCAAAAATTTCGATGGTGTTCGAGGGAGCGGTTCAGGGCCGTGAATCCGTGAAATTGTTAGCACTATAAAGAGCAGACGACGCGAGAGGCTGGTGCGCTTGTCATGCTGACCTCGCGCTTCCTGAAATAATGTTTCAAATTCAAAAGGGCAAGGTACAAGGTTTTGCTTTATAATCAAATGCTACAGCATTGTATTAAACAAAGAGGTAAATATGTGTCTCCTGCAATTTTGTTTTCCGTTCCTGGGAGTTGATTAAGAAAAGATCACCAGAAGCATAAATCGCCAGCCGTACTGTGGGCAGGGTTCCATTTTATTTATCTTCCTTGTCGCAGCACATGATTCAGTAGAGCAGCTACGCTTACTGGTCACGTTAATATAGACCTTTCATAGATCACACGAAAGAGCATGCAGTAGTTTTGCATTGCATGTGGGAACCGTCACGTTGAGGGCGGAGTGAGCTCGCGCCCACAAGTCTTGCAATCCGTAGCTCAAGTTCTACGATAAGTCTCTTATGTACATACGATGGTTACCCGTGGCTGTTGAGAAAAGGAACCCTAATATTCAGGTACCAATCTTTAAACAACTTAGACTTTGAGAACCAAGATCACTTTGCTTAACGCGAATTTCGTTCCACGATGATTAAATGAGAAAGCGGATAGCAAACAACATGAGCAAAAATGGGGAACATAATCGTAGCCCCTATAGCGTACTGACTTGAACGCATAATTGAAAAGAATTCGACGGTTGTGCTCTAGTGTTTCTATATATTATTAAAATGATGCGGTTAATCCACAACCGGTCTAACTACTTAAAAAAAACTATCTAAAAAATTAGACACTAGAACTTTCCTGGGTCGACCAATTATAGCGTGTTGGCAATGGGAGATGTACAAAATGAAATCAACATATGGAAGACAAGAACAGAAGACCTCAAAAAGGTAAAACACTGAAAATGTATTGCTCAAATTTAAAATTCACAAAATATTTCGCACAGAGAAATACATCATATTGACAATACTTTTCTGGTACAGGTGCCCTGTTAGATAAAATATAAATGAGTCTAAACAACAGCGAAAAAAAATCACGCAAAACAAATTATTTCTAGTCACTCGCAAATGTGTTAAAACTTATCATGCTGGGGTTACATTGAAAAGCTAAAAACAGAAAACAGTACTGGCACGAATGTAAGTTGATTTCCGATCACTCTCTTTACTAATAAAAATATGGGGGCTTGCTGACGCACGTGCGTGAATTAAGATTTTACCACATTGACGCCAGCGGTACACGTGCGCAAACACAGCAAGGTGTCGCGGCGTGTAGTAAAAGTTAGTTTAATTTTGCGGCGCGACCCGCTCAAAACGCCTTGATCTAGTCTAGCGGTCTGTCAGTGCATGCCTCGTCGTCTTCGTTCGCATAAATTAAAACAGCCACGCCATACGTTCTGCAATAGGTACCTACGAGTTTCTAAGAACACTTGCCCGAGTTCAGATAGTGTGTGCGACAGCACAGCTGTACGCGAAAAGACAATTCGAACAATACTAGCATCCTCATCTTTGTTCGAATAGTTCTGAATTTCAAGAACTAGCGAAAGCATTAAGAAAAACAGGATTTATCTTGAGGCGGATGTCTTAGGCGACGCGGTCTTGCATTTGGGAGACGCATTTCGCTGTCGACAAGTGTTATTATGCCTGGATAATCTCCTCCATCTCGGAAACCTGGCACGCAGACAACCATCCTTTCCGGAGGTTCGCCTCCATAAAAACATATTAACCGTTTTTCAACGAACAGAAACCATCAATAATATTGCAACGCGGCCGCCGTAGAATTTTAACGCGTTCGTCGCTGTTGCAATTGGACCCGTACTGCTAAGGAGGGCTGTTTTGCTCCAGGGCGCGACGCCACTAGTATTACTCCGGCGCGTTCTTCTGTCCAAGCGAACAGGACTATAAATCATATATGGCGATGTACATTTTAAATAAAGCCCTGGTTTAGAGTTCCAATTGGACTGAAATATTAATTAGGCGTAATTTGCTGGCCTTCAAAAAGCTCTCTACGAGGAAAGTACCTAAAGAAAGCTTTTAAAAACAATCTCTCAATGTTGAGATTAGCAAATCGCGGCAGTATGATTCCTTCTCAAATACTTGCGGAAAACAATATTACATCCAACAAAATTCGCTTGTTCAATATTATAGTCTTTTTTTGTGTGTGTGGTCGCGTGGGGTCTTTTTGTGCACCGGCCTCCAGTGGATATGACAAGAATTCGCGCTGCAGACTCACAAACATTCAGAAGTAGAAAGGAAGGTACTTCCCGCTCACACGCGCCCTTCAGGCTGTGCTGGGTTGTTCCTGCTCCAACAACCGCAAAGAGTGGACGCAGTTAAAGGAAAGCTCTCTATCACAGCAACGGACGGAAGAGGTAGGCGAAGACTGCCTTCTCTAGTCCGTGCGAATCTTAAAAAAACAACTCTTGCGGGCTTCCTCTTGCGGTGAACACCGTACTGCTATACAATCTAAAATATATTACAAATCCCTTCTACAATTGTCTAATGTCAAAACCAATTGTGGGGATAAATGTTTATAGACCTGGTTTATAACAACGTTCACTTCCTTTCCATTTTTTTTCTGTTTTAGGAGTTTAGTATTTCTACGAAGTTTCCTCTGATTTTTATGGCACTTTATTTCTTGCGTTCAATCGGCAAGAAACATATAGAATTGGTATTGTCTATATACGTCTCAGAAACGGTTTACCTGGTTGTTGCGCTGACGATGCCCGCCACAAAAATTCCCACAAAGCTGTGAAGGTTTGTCAGATTTTGGCTCACATAGAAAGGAAGTATCTATAAACAAGGGAAAAAAATGATTAGATAGAACCCATACACGGCAAACATTCTGTTCGAAAAAAGTGTATTGCTGAGCAAAAACAGATTATTACCGTGAACTTAA